>CATIWM010460149.1:0-46167 GCA_949671775.1 Mallotus repandus
CATTTGCATATGTAATATTTGAATTTTATATTTATTTTATGAGATGTTGAAATGTTTGTTTTAGCCTTTAGAATTTAATTTATGTTTATATTCATTGAGTCGCGACTCACCAAATCGCAATTATTTTTCCAGATAGAGAAGCTTCAAGTGTGACTATTTTGAACCAAATCGCAATTATTTTTTCAGATAGCCTTAACTTTTTTCATAAAAGTTGTAGATAATTGTCTTATCTTTCCATATCACTTTGAATCATCTAAATTGGACATCTGTAGCTCAAGATATTACTTAAACACTAAGAGCTGCTCAACTTAAGATGAAAGCTGTATATGCTGACTTTGATTCAAGATTTGCATATCCAAATGAATTTGGATTTTGACAAGTAAGCTTAATTCATAAAGCTTAAGATGTCTACTTTAAATGTTAAGAAGATTACTTCGTCATTTTAGAGCTCTAAGAATGTTAAAATCTTCCTTGAACCTCAGATATCAAATTAGCCCAAAAGCATGCTTAACTCCATTTTGATTTGCATGATAGTCCTAGCTTATACACACTTAAACAAACATGTTAAATGCTCAAAACTAATATTTTTAAGATCAAAATCAAGATTGATTATTACTAAGATCAAGAAGAAGAAGAAGACAACATTACTCTCTTATTATCTTAACTTTTTTTCTTCCTTAGTATATATATTCTTAATGAAAATAGTAAGTTAATTATTTGTAGAGAAAATCCCCAAACATATTTAATATGTAAGAGACTATTCTTTAATGTCATATGCTTAGGTGGAACCTCCTTAAATAAGTAGATTGCGCTTATTTAACTCTTAAATAAAACTCATCTCTACAAAATCCATTAATTAGTCACATGGGCTTAATCTAACACTTAGATAAGGCCCACCTCACTAATACACAATTTTATTCAAGCCCATTTATATCATCCATAAGCTACATGTCTTCGGCCTCATATGGCCCAAGTCCAAAGTATAGTCCTAACCTTTGAATTAGATTTCGGGATATACTAGATCCCTACACAAGCAAAAATCCAATTCAATTAATTTAATTAATTAATTAAACACTTTAATTAATAATCAAATTAATAATTATCATTATCGATGCAACTCTTATGTGTGTGACTTACTAGGTTCAAGTCCAAATGGCAATGGAAATAAATAATATTAACTTTTAATATTATTAGAAACTCTTTCCAAGCTAAATGTGAAAATCCCAATTAATCACATTTAGTTTCCATAAGTCGTGAGTGACCCTCAGCATAGATATCACAATTATCCAATTGGAAATGAATGTTATCTACAAATTCGATAGAACCATAAAACATAATTACCGTACACTCAATGTCCCTTCATTATAAGATCCCGACATCGACTAGAGTCATGGTCAGTCAAACTCTAATTGCCTCAATCATTTGGACTCATCTTCAGTTTGATTCTCGATAAAACATGACTTATACTAGAAATGCTTTCTCGCACTGAAACTCTTTTTGGGTAAGTCAAGTTTGACCTGCCAAGTACTCATTCATCGAGAACAACTTAGATAGCATAGGATCTTATCCCGGTTCACTCCAGGTAATGAATTCCATCTTGGCCAATCACTCATCCCTATATATAATCGACTAGAGCCATCACATGCTATATACCCATACGTGGCTATGATAGGTATGTAAGCAATAACAAACTCTAACCACCCATATGTGGACGACCGTGACGCCTCAAGTTAAAGGACCATATGCATCATTATGTCCAAGATAGTGATTGTTGACAAAAGTGAATTTCCACGTAATCACTTATCTTACGTCACAGTTCGATCCACCCATTACATGAGTATCCACATGTTTATTCTGATATCTCATATCAAGTAGCATGAGACTCACTACCTCCAACTATCGATATCACATACCGATTAAGGAAAATAGACAGAGGTGATAGTCTATAGATTAATACTACCCATATATTAATCCTACGACTATGAACATTTTATAGCATATGTATTAAAATAGTTTGTCACTCATATTATCAACTCTTGATAATAAACTATTTTATCAAAATGCTAAAGGGTAAATACTCAAATAAATAAATGTTTTATTTAAATGAATATTTTATTGCCATAGAGATAAAAGTATAATGTCATTTATATTACAAGAAATGGCACTAAGTCACATCTATTGTAATACCCGTACCCAAACCATAGGTACATTTGCATTCATTATGCATATTGATTAAATTTAAGTATAAGTTAGTATATATAGTTAAACTAGGATATTGGGTCTAGCCATGACTTGTACTCAGACAACAAGAAATAATTTTTTAATTTTAATGACACTAAAAATGAGTGAAATTATGAGAATAAAATGGATTAGGAGTATAAATGAAATGGAGAATGAGAATTAAAATGGTTATGATGATAAAGACTTAATTGAAACAAATAGATGTCCTAGAGTGAACAATTAGAAGTTTAAGGGTTTATAAAAAATTTCATTAAGAGCTAAAAGGGCTATTTTACACTAAAATCTATCCTAAAAGCCTAGAAATTCCTCATGGCTTTTAAAGAGCAGCCACATATGTTTTAAAAAAAGCTAGCTTACTTAGAAAAGAAAGGAAGAGGAAAAGAGAGATTAGAGAGAGTTTCAATTCTTCAAAAGGAGCAGATTTTTGCAAGCTGAATTAGAAAGTCTAAAACCATTTCAGACCATTAATCTTAATTCTAAAGGCCTGAAGTTATTTATTTGGTAAGTAATTTATGAGTTTTTGTTGATTTGATTTAGGATTTTCAAGCTGCAATTTTTGGGTTCTAAGCACCTATTTTTCAGTCTTATTGATTTCATCATAACTTGAGATAGGAAAGTAAAAACTATGATTGGTTTGATTCTAAGAAAACATTAAAGAGTCATTTATAATTTTCTAGTCTTGATCTAGATCTTATTCAACCTTTTTAATTGTTTAACGAAGCTTCACATTTTGGTGCTTAATCTGTCAAGGTTATTAACCTGGTTATGTTCAGTCATCAATAATTCCTTTTGTAGTTCTCTAATATTCTAGCCATAGAAATATAATATTAATTCAAATTTTATGTCAAAATTCCTTTTCTATAAGTCCCAAAAAATTTTCAAAACTATCCCTGAAAGCAGCCATTTTGATTATGTGAACCAGGTTTACAGAGTTCATGAGTTAAAATCAGTCTCTGTATTTCTTATATATCTTGAGCTAGGAAGCTTAAAATTGAGTGTTATTTAATGATATGGAAACTTTGAAGAGTTATCTAAAATTATTCCTCATTTAGCTTATTCTGATTCAGAATCTACGTTAGTGTAATAAGAGGAAACATTTTATTGCTCAATTTCCATTGTTAGTCTAAGTAAGGTGGATTATTTCTTGGAGTTCTTCCTTTATACACCTCCAATTGAAACAAAATCAATTTTAAATTACTTTAAACACAAAGGGTTAATGATCTAAAAAGTTTCATCTTGAAATTCATTGTATAAAATTTTTCAAAAATTTTTAAATTCGCCCTATTAAATCTATTATAGTTGGCATCTTCATATGTTTAGGTAGCTTAGTGATGTTATTGTGATAGAAAAAGGTTCCATTATTATTAAGTGTTTAAGACAAGTGAATTATGATCTATTTCAGCTAAACCAAATGAAAATGTGACTGTCACACAAGTAAATGCAAGCAAAGGGAAGGAAGCAATAAAGGTAAGTAAATAACTCAATGTTCTATGTGAATATAACATAAATAAATAATTATAAATTTATTTGTTAAGCTGATTGGACAAGAGAAATATGTGTGTTCAAAATAATAGATGCTAATTTTTTATTAATGGGTTGATGTATGATTGTTTTTAAGATGAGAATGTATATATGAATGAGATTGTACATATGAATAATGGTTGCCGAATTTAGGTGTCCGGTTTAAGTGAGAGCATAATACTTGTTGAATCCATATCTGGAGTTTTATAACCAAAAATGGGGTGATGTTTATACCTATAAGAACTTTGAGATGTTATCTACAAATTTGATAGAAATAGAGGAAGCTTAATTTTTCTATTTTGATTGCCAAGCAATACTTTATGTAGCTTAGTCTTTGTTGACAAATTGACCATGGTAGATTATTTTTTATGTTTCTGTTTTTATATATATCCAATTGATGTGAAATTAGTTGAAAATTAATCTAGACTCATAATACTATTGATTGGGAAAATATGGCTTTAATAGTCATAATATGGAATTTTTGGTGTATTTTTGAATTTGCACTGTTAATTCTGCCATGTTGAAATATGGTGTATATTGGTATATTTTTTGTATATTATTCCTTTCTTATATATTATGGAGGAGATATTAATTTACTTTATGGAGTGATACGTGATGTATTTAACTGATGACGAGTTGAATAAAGTGTTGTGATAGTGTGGTAAACTCTTGATGTATATGTAAATATAAGAAATATGATTGGATGAATATGAGAACGCAATGTTGCTTGTGAATAAGGCAGGGTTGTGTGTGATATGAAATCCACTTTATATGTCGTAAAACGGCTAAAAAAAAGAGAAATGAAAAAATACAGTTAGTAAAAGATTATGGTTGGGCTGCGTGTGTATGGGGATCCATGAATTATTAAAAAAATTGAATTACATATAATTCACAAGTGCATTGTTGTCCAAAAGAAAACACTATGATTATGGCAATACTGTGTGCGTTATGAAATCTCTTTGATAAGCTATATAAAGGCTAAAGAAATATGTTGTACAAGATTACTATACTACTATAACTATGTACATACTATTAATTATAGTTAAACATTGAATGGATTGATAATTGATAATACTACATGTTTGAATATGTTGTTTTTTATAGAATATTATGTTATTCATTTGCTAAGTTGCAAGCTCGCTTCTTTGTAATATTTTTCAGGATTAGAAGAATTGTAATCGGTCTTGAAGAAATATTTGCATAAGTTACACTAGCATTGTGTCGGGTGGGTCAGCAGGAGGACGTCGTCAGTTTTTCTTGAACATGACATGCCTAGTAAATTTTACTATCTTGTATTAAGGCTAGCAAATTGTATGTGTATATATAAGAAAGATGTGAACTACTTGATGTTGTAAGCTAAAGTTAGTTATTTAATGGATATGTTATGTATTAGTCACATGCATACAATGTATGCTTGACATCCTTAACAGGTGTCACATTTAGTGGTATCAGAGCATGGTTTAGAATCCCTTGGGATAGAAATGTGAATGCATATATATGTTAAGAATATATATAGATGTTAAGAATTAAGACTAAGTGTTTGCATTTTGAATAGGATGAGTAGGGAGGGTCCGATTGAGAATACTGCTGACCCAAGTGAGTATGAGTCTGTGCTTGGAATTGAGCATGCAAATGCACCACTACAACTAGCTATGGAATTTCCGCTAGTAATACATGTAATTCACTTATTTTGACTATGTGATTCCACATCCTTTCATTTATTTTGCATTTGCCAAAGTGCATTTCAATGGCATATTTGAGTATGTGTAATATAGGATGCATTTAGGGGTATTATAGAATTGAACGTTTAGTTAATAAATAAATATGCAGGGAATTAAATCTAGTTGACTTCTATTTATGGATTAATTTGAATTTTTGGGCTGATTGTTGATTAAAATATAATAATAAGAAAAAAATAATAAAATATATGATAGTGGATATTTATGGAATTGTCTTCTTGTGGGAAAACTATAAAGTTCTACTCCTTCTCAACCATAAGTTATAGTTCTCTTGCCATAAAAAAAAATTAAATTAATTCCTTTCTTTTCTCTCAAACTCCTAAACTTGAATCTTGATGATTTCATCTTCTAATTTGGTAAGTTAATTATTTTCCTTCTAAATGATATTTGAAATTATGTGGTGATGGTGTGAAAATAATTTTATTGCTTTTGAATTCTGTTTGGAGCAGAATTTTGGTACCCCTAATTTCATACCCAAAGAATAAAGATTAGGAGAAATACAAAGCACGAAACTTATAGATTTATGTCTTATGTACATGCTTACAAAATTGTATTATGAGATTTGGTGTTTGTGATGATAAATTCTTCTTTATTGGAACTAATTTAGATTATATATGCTACAGGTAGCTTTCTTTTGCCTAATAACTATGAGATCCTTGGGGATGAATTAGGCAAATTGATAAACATGAGTTTTATTCTTTTATATGTCTTCCAAAGCCTTATGATGCAGTTTGGTTAAATAATGTGTGTGTAATGAGAAATCATTTTTGAAGTAGGGATGGTTTTGCTTGATACATTTGCAGAGAGATTTAGTCTTCCCCAGATAATATGAGGGCCTTAAAGGCTAAATTAAAAGAAGTGTAAAACAAGAAAGTTATTCCTTTATATGTTAATAAGGTGCCTAAAAAAGGGTTTTGCAATTGGACTTGTATAACTTGAGAAATTTGAAATTGAAAGGGACATGCTCGAGTTATTTTTGTGCAGAACACATGTCTGGATTCAAAATTTCATCATTAATTGTATAGAGCCTATATTATTCTTATTTTTTGATATGTTATAGCCCTATGTGTCTAGTTTTATAGAAAAAGAAAATTAAGTAATTTGGAATTATGTGCTAAGAGTTATTTACTCTTGGGTCTAGCAAGGTCAAGCTGTCTAACAAGAAAGAAATATGCATAAATGTTAGGCTTACATATATAGAACATATCCCAATTACGTACTAAGCATAAATACTCATTGGAGGTATATTCTTAATCAAGTATATGTCATATTTTAGGATCTCAAAGCATTGGTAAAGCTCAAGAAGATGATATAAGTTGTCCATAGTGATTGACAATTAAATGGTGAGTATAAATATCAATTGAATTCTTAGGTGAAATTGTGTGATTGAGATGGGTATGAACATATGATAAATGAGTTATAGTTTGATTGACAATATGTATTTTATGAGATTTTTAGGTTAATTACTTTTTGATTTCGGATACTGCCACTTTCCATTTGATTAAAAAGGGGTGTGAAGCTTATTTGGCTAATGTGGTGTATGTATCTAAAGTTAGTCTAAGAGTAATGGATGTTCTAGTAGTGAAGAAATTTGCAAATGTATTTCTAGAAGATCTACTAGATTTAACTCCACGTTGAGAGACTAACTTTGAGATAGAAACTATACCAATGGTAGCACCAATATCAATTGCACCATATCAAATGGCACCCTTATATCAAAGTTTAAGTTTGATTGATTCTAATATATTTGTAAAATGAGGATGAAAGAATGCTATAAAGATTGGTTATCTTAGAAAATTTAGTAATAAGGATATGAGATCTTAATAAAATTATGATTTAAAATATGGGATTAATAATAAATCTATGAAGTGGTGTGCATGTTAAAAATAGAAATTGTATTTAATAGAGTTGAATTTGACTTATTCCATCCTGCATACATGGATGATTTGCAACGAAGGTTGAAATGCTATTAGGAATAATTTATCGAAATATAATTTGTGAAATAAGAAAAATATTTAGAATTAGAATAATATTTGAGAATTTGATAATTTGAGGATCTGAAATCAAAATATGATTATGGTTGATAAATTGTGTGGAACTAGAATGTTGTCAAACTAGAAGTAGTTTATCCAAATATCATTTGTGAGAATTATATATATACCTATATATTAAGATAGCGTGTATTTCATCAAGAGAAAAATGGACGTATGAAAGTTGGATAGGAAATGAAGCACACTAGGATGCTTAGTGTGATAAAAAAATGAAGAACAAAAAGAAGTTAATGTTACTTGTTGGTACCAAATGGTAAAAAGGACTGTCATGTAGCAATAAGTATAAAATTTATAGATTATACAAGAAATATGTATAATAGAATGGTAGTTGCACAGACATGCATGTTGAATAGGAAATAAAATGTGATATTCAAATCTACAGTTTGAATTGTTTAGCTCAAGGAAACTAAATGTATAGTCTTAGAAGGCCGAATGAAGGATTTAATTGTTATTACAAGATTTTCTTTCCTTAGTCTTATCCTATTTTCTCTCTATTCTTGGATGCAGCCAAGGGAACAAGCAGCGGCGCAACGCGCGAAAGCCGTTGCGCATTAGCTTGGAGTTTTATTGCTTGCCCTACTTTCCACTTTAAAGCCAATCCGGTAACAAAAAGGCTTCACCTGCGGATTCACCATCAACATATCCAGAATCAGATTCTATAGTACTGGTACTCTATTGGAATTTTATTAAGAGGCCCTATCCCACCTGCTTTCTATTGAAGAATCTCAGAATTCTCCATTGATACAACATGCTATTTTTTCCATTCATTCCCTTTCAAGATCAGTCCCTGGTCTTGCAAACTTTATTAATGATATGGAGTCTACCTTGAGCTACCTTCCCTAATTTAGGACAATAGAAAGACAAGGCTTTAACGAACAAGAATGTTCACCTATATCTATATAAATTAGAAAATAAATTTTTCCTCGGGTCTCTAAATAAAACAAAATGAAAAGCCCAGGTGGAAGCACAAACAAAAAGAGAGAGGAAAAAGGAGGGAAGAAGTCTAGTGCTAGTTCTTACTGAAACTTCTTTATCTAACTTTCATTTTTGAGTGGTTTCTTTGTTCTCTTATTTTTAGAAAGACAAAACTTATAACGTAGTTTAAAGGGTGCTAGTCATCCTAAGGGAGGAATTATTGTTAAAACAAATTTATTACGAAAGATTTATATAAGAAAATTGACGAATTTCATAGAAAGGTAAAATTGGAGAAAGGAAAAGAGAAATGAGTAGAATTTTTATTTAATTGTGCAATATTTGATTTGTTACATTCTGAAATACATGAATGAATTTGCATGAAATATAAAGTGTTAGTAAAAATGATTTATAAGAATATAACTTGTGGGAATATAAGTAATATTCAAAGGTTGATTATTCTTGGAAACATTATGATTGAGAATTTGATTATTCTTAGAGACATTATAATTGAGAATTTAAGGCTAGTTATGAATATAGTTGATAGACATTACAGACAATACTGAGTCTACTTGAAACTCCACATTTATTAGTGGATGAAATTATATATGTTTAATGGTATAGTAGAATTTTCTTGTATTATATAGGAGTTAAAACAGGATAAAAAAATATCGAGTTAAAAGTGATATTTTAAAATGTCATTTTAATAGTCTATATGATACTGCAAAAGTATTCTACTTTGAAGGAAACAGAAATTTTGTGGACAATAGTTGATGATTTAATATTCTATCGACTGAAAATATTGATGTATTGCATTGTCAATGTTCATGGACATATTATCTCAGGGTTTAAAGTTAAAATTTGACTTATTTTGAGGTAAGGATCAAAAAGCTATGATTAGTTTATTGGTAAAGTTTGTGGTGACAATCATGGTAAAGACTTCAGAATTGCAAATGTTGTCAAATCTCATAAGGAATAATTTTTGAAAGTTATTCTTATAAATGCAGTAATAATTGTCTATATTATTTTAGGGAGTTTTATAGCATGTAACATGTATGAATGTGTATAAGGACTACATAGTTAGAGATCATAATGTATTGTGAAATAAAATGATTTTCATAGTTAAGGTGGTTTAGAAGAATCAGCCTAAGAAAGGAAAATATGAAATGACAATATCTAACATTGGTGATTTTCATTATAGACTAACTGTGGTAAGACTCCAAAGAATTTCGAGGAAAAAATTATTTTTAGAGGGGAATAATTGTAATACCCATACCCAAACCATAGGTACATTTGCATTCATTATGCATATTGATTGAATTTAAGTATAAGTTAGTATATATAGTTAGACTAGTATACCGAGTCTAGCCATGACTTGTACTCGGACAAGAAGCGAGAATTTTTCAATTTTGATGACACTCAAAATGAGTGACATTATGAGAATAAAAGGGATTAGGAGTATAAATGAAGTGGAGGATGATAATTAAAATGTTTATGATGATAAAGACTTAATTGAAACAAATAAACGTCCTAGAGTGAACAATTGAAAGTTTAAGGGTTTATAGGAAATTTATCCATTTCATTAAAGGCTAAAGGGACTATTTTACACTAAAATTTATCCTAAAAGCCTAGAAATTTCTGGTGGATTTTAAAGAGAAGCCAAATATGTTTTTAAAAAAAGCTAGCTTACTTTGAAAAGAAAGGAAGAGGAAAAGAAAGATTAGAGAGAGTTTCAATTCTTCAAAGGGAGTAGATTTTTGCAAGCTGAATTAGAAAGTCTAAAACAATTTCAGACCATTAATCTTCATTTCAAAGGTCTAAAGTTATTTATTTGATAAGTAATTTATGAGTTTATGTTGATTTGATTTAGGATTTTCAAGCTACAATTTACCGGTTCTAAGCACCTATTTTTCAGTCTTATTGATTTGATCATAACTTGAGATAGGAAAGTACAAATTATGATTGGTTTGATTATAAGATAACTTTGAAGAGTCTTTTATAAGTTTTTAGTTTTGAGCTAGATCTTATTCTACCTTTTTAATGGTTTAATGAAGCTTCACGTTTTGGTGCTCAATCTGTCAAGGTTATTAACCTAGTTGTGTTCAGTCAGCAATAACTCCTTTTGTAGTTCTCTAATTGGATTGAAATTTTTATAGAATTTTCTAGACATATAAATATAATACTGATTCAAATTTCATACCAAAATTCCTTTTATATAAATCCCAAAAAGGTTTTCAAAGTTACCCCTGAAAGTAGCCATTTTGATTATGTGAACCAGGTTTACAAAGTTCATGAGTTAAAATCAGTCTCGGAAATTCTTATATATCTTGAGCTAGGAAGCTTAAAATTGAGTATTATTTGATGATATGGAAACTTTGAAGAGTTATCTAAAATGTTTTCTCATTTAGCTTGATCTGATTTAGAATCTATATTAGTGTAATAAAAGGAAACATTTTATTGCTCAATTTCCATTACTGGTCTGAGTAAGGTGCATTATTTCTTAGAGTTCTTCCTTTATATAACTCCAATTGAAACAAAATCAATTTTAAATTACTTTAAACACATAGGCTTAATGATCTAAAAAGTTTCATCTTGAGATTAATTGTATAGAATTTTTTAAATTTTTTTAAATTCACCCTATTAAATCTGTTATAGTTGGCAGCTTTATATGTTTAGGTAGCTTGGTGATGTTATCATGTTAGAAAAAGGTTCCATTATTATTAAGTATTTAAGACAAGTGAATTATGATCTATTTTAGCTAAACCAAATGAAAATGAGACTGTCACACAAGTAAATGCAAGCAAAGGGAAGTAAGCAATAAAGGTAAGTGAATAACTTAATGTTTTATGTGAATATAACACAAATAAATAAATAAATATAAATTTATTTGTTAAGCTGATTGGATAAGAGAAATATGTGTGTTCAAAATGATATATGTTGATTTTTTATTAATGTGTTGACGGATGATTGTTTTTGAGATTAGAATGTATATATGAATGAAATTATACATATGAATAGTGGTTGCCGAATTCGGGTGTCCTATTTAGGTGAGAGTGGAATATTTGTTGAAGTCATATCTAGAGTTTTATAACTTAAAATGGGGTTATTTTTATGCCTATAAAAACTTTGAAATGTTATCTACAAATTTAATAGAAATAGAGGAAGCTTAATTTTTCTGTTTTGATGGCCAATTTGGGCAATACTTTATGTAGCTTAGTCTTTGTTGACAGATTGACCATGGTGGATTATTTTTTATGTTTCTCTTTCTACATATATCCAATTGATGTGAAATTAGTTGAAAATTAATCTAGACTCATAATACTATTGATCGAAAAAATATGGCTTTGATAGTCAAAATATGGAATTTTTGGTGTGTTTTTGAATTTGCACTATCAATTCTGCCATGTTGAAATATGGTATATTTTGGTATATTTTTTGTATATTATTCTTTTTTTATATATTATGGAGGAGTTATTAATTTTCTTTATAAAGTGATATGTGATGTATTTAACTGATGATGAGTTGAATAAAGTGTTGTGATAATGTGGTGAACTCTTGATGTATATGTAAATATAAGAAATATGATTGGATGAATATAAGGACACAATGCTGCTTGTGAATGAGGCAAGACTGTGTGTGAGATGAAATCCACTTTATATGCCGTAAAACGACTAAAAAAAAGAGAAATGAAAAAAATACAGTTGGTAAAAGATTATGGTTGGGTTGTGTGCGTATGGGGATCCATAAATTATTAAAAAATTGAATTACATGTAATTCACAAGTACATTGTTGTCCAAAAGAAAATACTATGATTATGACAATGTTATGTGTGTTATAGAATCTCTTTGATAAGCTATATAGAAGCTAAAGAAATATGTTGTACAAGATTACTATTCTATTATAACTATGTACATCCTATTAAATATAGTTAAACATTGAATGGATTCATAATTGATAATACTACATGTTTGAATGTGTTATTTTTTATAGAATATTATATTATTCATTTGCTGAGTTGCAAGCTCACTCCTCTGCAATATTTTTCAATATTAGAAGAATTGTAATTGGTCTTGAAGAAATATTTGCATAAGTTACACTAGCATTATGTCGGGAGGGTCAGTAGGAGGTCGTCGTAAGTTTTTCTTGAACATGGCATGCCTAGTAAATTTTACTATCTTGTATTAAGGCTAGCGAATTGTATGTGTATATATAAGAAAGATGTGAACTACTTTATGTTGTAAGCTAAATTTAGTTATTTAATGGATGTGTTATGTATTACTCACATGCATACAATGTATGCTTGACATCCTTAATAGGTGTCATTTTTATACTAACAATCTGAGGCCTGCTGGCATAGGTGGTGTCTTCCGTAACTCTTATGGAATTGTTGTTGGGTCTTTTATGGTTCCACTCGGTGTTCGCTTTACTTATGAGGTAGAAATGATGGCTGTCATAACAACTGTTCGTTTGGCACTCCATCATTTACTCCTCTTTGGATCGAAAGTGACTCATCTTTTGTTGTCCAGGCCATCCAAAATCGAAGCATCCAGGTGCCATGGGTGATGCACAAAGATAGGCATTCCTTTCCTCTCTCCATCAGCACCATGCGCTTTCACATCAGTCATATTTTCTGGGAAGGGAATCAAGTTGCCGATCAGTTGGCTAATCTGGCAGTTCCTCTTAATAGTCTTCAGTGGTGGCCGTCTTTTCCTGCCCAGTGTCTTGATTTAGTTTTTAATGATGCTATGGGATGTATTAGTTATTGTTTTTGAGGTTGTGTTTTGCATTTCCTTCTTGTCATTGCCCGTTGCGGTTGTACCTCACTTTTGTATTTTTGTTCTTTTTATTAATAATTTTTTTTAGTGTTGGTGCATAAAGTAGGTACTATTGAAGTGCCAACCTAGTTGGGATTTCGTGGTGCACCATCTGATGCCATCCTAAGTAGCTTTAATAAAAAAAAAAAGGTGTATTCAATTAGGACATTTACAGACATTTATAGACTTTTTTAAGTGAATGACTTTTGTAGAGTTTATAGACTTTTTAATGACTTTTATAGATTTTATTTTTTAAGACTTTTATAGAGTTTATGAATTTATTAATGACTTTTATAGACTTTATTTTGAAAGAATTTTTATGACTTTTATTGACATTTGACAACTTTTATTGATTTTAGACATTGGACAACTTTTATTGATTTTCATATACATAAGTTGACCTAATAAATTAATTTTTTTCATATAATAAAAATAAAAATTTTAAAATAATTATTAAAAGTGGATTTCTTTAATTAATTTTTTAAAAATAATTAAGATATTTATTTTATTAATTTCAAATTAACAAACATATCAAAGCCTTGACTGTGAAAATCTTAAAAGTGATAGCGAACACCTCGAAACGGAGCTAAAAAATGAAGTCAATTTGGAAATCCACAATCCACCAAAAAAATACTTACCTAACATATATACAATAAAAAAAACATGATAAACAAAAGTAAAAAAACATATAAAAACGTGAAAATAAATTGAAATAATAATTAGTCATTCAAAGTCTTGAGGAATGGTCAAAGATAATTTTTTATATTTTCTATTTATATCAACCTACAAAAAGTCATTCAAAGTCCATTGAAATCTCGAGAGTAAGGGAAAAAAAATATTTATACATAACATTATATAAAAAGTCTATAAAAATATATAAAAATCTAATGTCTATAAAAGACAATGACTTTTTGAATATCACCTTACTTTTATAAACTTTATTAAAGTTGTAATTGAATATTTTCTAACCTTTACATACTATTTTTAAGTCATTAGAAATTTAATTGAATAACGACTCACTTTTATAAGTTGAATATCATCCAATTTTGGAAATCAATTAAAATCTTTTAAAATCCTAATTGAATATACCTCTGTAAAAATTACTTTCAATTACTTTTTGAGTAAATAAAAGTATTAGTATTAAAAATATTGAAGAAATAAAGTGTCACGGCTCAAATAACTAAAAAATTTAAAAAAAATTATAATAAATTATAAGTTTAATGAGATTGTAATATTTAAATTGTTATATAAAGAAAATATAACTTTCCATTATTTTTAAATTTTTTATTTAGAAAATAACTAAAAAAATTTTAGTATCGTATGATTAATTATGATATTAATATTGTTTTATATAAAATTAGTTTTAGAGTTAAAAAAAATTATTAATTATAAAAAAATATTGAAAGATCATCATATAATTATTTAAATAAAAAATTTATCAAAATTACAATGAATCATAACTATATTATGTTAATATCAAATTGTTATATAAATAAAAAATATTTTTATTATTTTTAAAATTTTTATTTTTTTATAATAATAATAATAATATCAAAATATATATTTAATAATTTATTTACTATTACGAATTTAAAAAAAAATTGTTTTCGTGAGAAGTATATATATACATATATACAAGGGGACTGTTGGTTTGCTTTGAAATAATTTAATTCTTTTTCTACCTAAAGGGTGACGGAGAGAGATCCAAATATGAGGATGTGACCTTGGTTTTGCGTTGGATTTGGATAAAATAAATGTAATAAGAGCAAGAAAAAGAAAAACAGCAGCATTTTCGTTGCTTTTACTAATCCACCTTCATTTAAACAAAATTTCATGTTGGAGTTACAATATATGCAGAAAATGTTAAATTAGTTATTGAGAAATTTTTTATACTTTTACGATATTACTGGATTCAACTAGATTAATTAGAGTTATGTAAACTTTAAATACCGATGATTATGTGTGCTTCACAAATTTAAGTTAAATATAATACTGATAAATCAAAAAATTTCACTGCATAACAAAAAAAAACAGAAAAAGTTAGCACGCATATGCAATTAAACAGGTAATCCCAAGATTTCTGGGGTTAATAAGGCTAGTGGCTGAGGATGAACTCGATCACAGGCAGCCATGTTTTGGATTTATTAATGTTGATTGCCATAATTTGCCGACGAGTAATGTAATCAAGATTACAAAGAAGCCACTCCAGTTTTAAATTTATAATTACAACTAAACTAAAGTTAAAGAAAGAAACATAGTTTATTAACAAAATTGTACTAGTACAGCATAATCTAGAATAATTCCAGAGCAGCTGAGCTTCGATTCATCCGTCAATCCCAAAACATTGATTACAACAATTTGCTTGGGTTAACTCTGAAGAGACAGAGATTGCCATCCTAAACTAGACGAACTTCTTTTAAAATGTTTTATCGCTAAAAGAAGTGATAAAGAATCTAATTAAACAGCTGCAGGAGCAACATAGCTAACTTGGAATCACTTTGGTTCTTCCAAACGTACCTACTACTAAAAACCAGCAAAAATAAGGACAGATTTTAGTGAGAGATTTAATCTATTGTTAATTAATGACGAATTATAGACAAATAATAGAAATCGAACAAATGCAAAGTAATTAGCGATAGATTTAACGACGGACTCACTAATTTTTAGCGAGTGTTTGACATCAATATGTTAATTATGGATTAATGACAGCATCTAATCCTCTAATTTTTTGTATTGACCTAGATAAACAACAAAAAAATTAGGGATAAGTACAATTTAAATCATTGTGGTTTACCGTTTGGTAAAACCAGTTTTGTATTTCTTTTAGCATTTAAATACTCTGTGTTTCACTTTTTTTTTATAATTTAGCACCATTCTAACTAATATCATCATAATTTTATGGGAAACCATTAATATAACGTTGAATTTCAATCATAAATTTATTTTTTTATGTGATTGATGATCAATCTAATCAATTGGTTATTTTTAAAAATACTATAAATTTATTTTTAAAATTATTTCTTTTTATTCATAATTAAATTAAAAATACATCTAAATTTGATTTCTTTTTATTACTCATTATATGATTTTAGCATTGAAAATGCATATTATTTTTATATTAAAACGTACATTTTAAAAATTATTTGTTAGAAGGGTACTAAAGTGTAAAAAAATATGAAACACGTGGTGCTTAAATGTCAAAAAAACACAATACTAATATCAAAATTATATTTATCCCAAAAAAATATTAAATATATGTTATGCTATTTATAACATTACATGGTGATACTAAATAAGTATTAATTAACTGCACGATAGAAGTAATTTTTTTCTTTTAAATCAAACAAAAATTTTTATGAATTAATGGTAGTAAAATTATAATTTTGCACCTTACGATGCCTTTAAAAAGAAATGACTATAAATCACCGATTAACAATTATTTGTCATACTTTTTAAAGTGAAAGAAGTTTTCTAACTAAAATAAATAATTTTTCTCTACATCCTTAGTACATTTATACTCCAAAGGAGAAATTTCAGTTTAAAAATTCCATTTCCCTATTAACAAAGTGAAACTTTAATCATTTTTTCACTCTAATGGAGTACAAATTATATATATACACCACTAGAGTAGCATAAAATTTTCAAAATAAAACAAGCATAAGTGCAAAGACGAATCATGTTTCTGGGCATAATATGGTTGTTGTTTGCCCCGGAATTGTAGAGTGATTGCTGTTAGTCCTAAAAGAGATCACAACAAAAACATTGGAAAACCCAAGTAAACTTACCGGGTATCCATAGCCAGGGCGGAAGAGACAGGCTGCTGGAGAATGACATGACGGAACAAACAAGACATTTCAACGTCATAAACAAAGTATCTGAACTGCTATATTTTGAAAGCCATTCTTGCCACCAACTTACCATTTCGTTCTTTCATTTTATGTAGACAGAATTTTCATTTAATCTCCATATGGTAAGTCCTTTGAAAAAGACCGTATATGGATTGACTTCTGGCTCGTAATCTTATACAATGCGTAAAGAATTATGTTGCATGAATGCAGGGCGATATGGAGGGTAGTAAGGCAGAACAGTACAAGTCTCTCAACCAGCGAGAGGAAGGCAAAGGTGGATTCAGGGCCTCCATGTTTATTTTTGGTAAGCCAACCAGAACTCTAATTTGATCAGTTGATCCTATGGCTGTATGTATATTGTGTGCATGAATGTGCTAATTTCACATTTGTTTCATGCAGTGTTGGCGGGGTTGGATAATATGGGTTTCATAGCAAACATGGTTAGCTTGGTTCTTTATTTCCAAGTTGTTATGCACTTCAATATTGCTGGCTCCTCCAACACGCTCACCAACTTCATGGGTGCGACATTTTTGCTCACTGTTGTTGGTGGCTTCATTTCTGATACTTTCTTGAATCGATTTCACACTGTTATGATTTTTGGAGCGATCGAAATCATGGTAATTACCTAAAAAAGTGCTATATATTTATCTCGTAACGAGTAAAGTTTTACATTTTTTTCTGTCAAATTGATTTGTGCATCCAGGCTTTGGTGTTGGTGACGTTTCAAGCTCATGCAAAAAATCTGCACCCACCGGACTGTGGCAAGACAAGTTGTGTGGAAGGAAAAATAGAATTTATGCTCTATGCGTCTTTGTCTTTGTTAGCTTTAGGTTCGGGTGGTCTCAGGGGAGCTTTTCCTTCACTTGGTGCAGACCAATTTGATCAGAATAATCCTGAAGAGGCCAAGGCTCTTGCAACCTATTTCAATTGGATGACACTTAGCACAGTGCTTGGTGCAGCTATAGGTGTGACATTCATAGTTTGGGTTAGTGTCAATCGTGGCTGGTACAAGGGTTTCATGATATCAACTATTGCATCATTTGTTGGTTTTATTATTCTTGCAAGTGGGAAACGTTACTACCATCTCCGAGAACCTGGAGAGAGCCCCTTCACAAGGATCGCACAGGTACTCAATTATTTTTAATTACTTTGTCTGTAACAATTCTGATGCAATAAGAAATGAGTCTGCCAGCCATTGAGCTTAACAATTAATGACCCGGGCCTTTTCAGGTTATTGTTTTGGCAATCAAAAACAGGGAATTATCACTGCCCGAGAATCCTGATGAGCTATACGAGATCAGTGACAAAGAAAGAATCTACTCAGAAGAAAAAATTGCACATACTAACCAATTTAGGTACTAATATAAGCTATAGCCTTACTGCTTAGTCATATATATTCAGATTATATTATATATAATATGATAGTATTTTCATCTCTTACAAATTTCCACTTTATTGAATCAGGTTCCTTGACAAAGCAGCCATTCTTCCTAAAGACCTGACGGCTGCACCATGGAACGTATGTACTGTGACCCAAGTTGAAGAAGTGAAGGTCCTGACAAGAATGTTGCCAATTTTATTTAGCACCATCATAATGAACACATGCCTAGCACAACTACAGACCTTCTCAATACAACAGGGTTACAGGATGAACACGTATATTGGCAACTTCAAGGTTCCTCCCCCTTCAATTCCAATAATCCCCATAGTGTTTATGATCATCCTGATTCCGATTTACGAGTTCATATTCGTTCCTTTTGCTCGGAAAATCACTGGTCATCCATCAGGAATCACACAGCTTCAGCGTGTAGGAATTGGTCTTGTTCTATCAGCAATTTCAATGGCTATAGCAGGTATTGTTGAGGTGAAAAGAAGAGACCAAGGACGTAAAGATCTATTTCATCCCATTAGTCTTTTCTGGCTGTCCTTCCAATATGGAATTTTTGGAATAGCAGACATGTTTACACTTGTCGGATTATTTGAGTTTTTCTACAGGGAAGCACCTTCAGGAATGAAATCATTGTCTACATCGTTTACATGGCTATCTTTATCGTTTGGCTACTTCTTAAGTACTGTTTTCGTTAACCTAATAAATGTCGTTACTGAAAAAATCACTCCAAGCAAACAAGGTTGGTTACATGGTGACGATATCAACCACAACAATGTAAACCTGTTTTATTGGTTTTTAGCTGTCCTGAGCTGCATCAATTTTGGTATCTATGTCTTTGTGGCATCATGGTACAAGTACAAGACTGACGATACAAATTTAAAGCTGGAATCAAAGACATCAACTGATGGATTACTTTTTTCCAAGGTAGAAAGTACTCAAGAACTGAGTGTGGTAGTAGAAGAAAGTACATTGGAGAAGGTGGAAATTAATGCTAGTGAATCTGAAGCTCCATCATCAGAACCCACCAAGGATCAGGCTAAGGATGATAAAGAAAAGGACCAAATTAATACATCAGCAAGTGAAGCTGAAGCTCCATCTTCGGAACCCACCAAGGATCAGACTAAGGATGATAAACAAAAGGACCAAACTAATACATCAGCAAGTGAAGCCCCATCTTCAGAACCCACCAAGGATCAGGCTAAGGATGATAAAGAAAAGGACCAAACTAATACATCAGCAAGACACTCGATCTAGCAGCAACTGACTAGATTCCCAAGGCAAGGCAGATGAGATTATGTATTGACATGTTCCTGTTGAGTTTGTGTTTGTCTTTTATAGTATTGACATTTTCTTTCTAATGAATTTTTGTGCATGTGTTGAATTTTTATGATGTCTAGAGGTTTTGTTAACTGTTTCCTGATATTTTCTTAGTTTGATTCTATTTAATTATAACAAGAGAAAATTTTCCAATACAAATGATAGAAATAAGCCTCTTGATGATTGGAAATTCAACAAAATATATATGATTTAGCAGATTTTTAAATTTTCATCGACTTCATACAAATATTAGATCCTTTTCATGTTAGAACACGAATATGAACTATCATGTTTATACAATCTCAACTACTGAATTCAAAATCCACCTAACATAAAACCTATCATGTTGAGATTGTATTATCTAACAATATCCACCTAACTTTTTAAATTAAAATCATTTTTTCTATAAATCTCAACCATTGAATTCAAAATTAATGTTTCAGATTTTAAACATGATTGCTTACGTTCACGTTCAATATGGGATAATCTAAATCCAGTCCAGCGTATTTATGGGCAAATTTTTCTGATATTGCTATATATGTTAACTAGATTTTAATTCCTATAGGGCTAAATTTTGATTTTTTTTATTTTAAAATCTTATAGAAAATAAGCGGCACTTTGATTATAGGTAATTTTTTTCTTAATTACAGTATTACAAATTTCACTAAATTTTGACTGATTTGATTTAATTTTAGGACTATAAGGATATTAAAGTCTTCCAACAACTTTTTTTTTTTTTTGGTACATAAAAAAGGCAAGAAACCTTAGAACATATTATATTGGACGCTATATATGTCATGATCTATCCACAGTTAAAGACTCTAAATCTTATAAATTTAGATTATGTGATATCCAACTAATTTAATACAACCGTATATATCATAATTTGAATTTAAAATATCATTTTAAAAAAAATAGTACTACAAGTTAATCTAATAATTGTTAATAGGTAGATTTGCTTTTTATAACAAATCAAAATCTTAAAATCATACCTTAAATAGAAATTGTTTAGATTTTTTTGGGCTCCAATGTGGATAATATACCTTTAGTCAATAACCTGGTACCTTTCTCGGATTTTTCTCCAAATTTAGTGGGATTTTCTTTTATTAATCAATGGTCGCAGTGATTATACAAACCATAATAAATTAATAATGTTGGATTTTTTTTTTTCTTTGTCATGAATGGAGATGTGTAGGCATGGAATTTTTTTTTTTATCAACATTATCATCCCTTGAATGTCATTATTTTCCTCAGAGAAGGTGTTCAGTGAATACCAATTATAGGTTTTCTAAGTTTAATGTGGATGCATCATTTTCTCGTCAAATTTTTCAAGCTAGTTTGGAAGTGATGGACATGGTTTTTGGTAATCAAGGGCATTCCTGTTTCTTTCTTTTTTTTTTAAGGTAAAAACTATTGCAAAAAAATTAAGAAAAAATCTAGATAATGAGACAACTGCATTATTATTATTATTATTATTATTATTATTATTATGATAAATTCAAGAGCTAGGCCCACGAAAATAATCTTTCACTTTTTGATGTGTAGTGGAAGTGGACAATCTCTGCAAATGCCACACACGATCTACTACACATGCTAAAAGGCTCCAAAACAAGACCTGTCCAACGGCTAGTGACAATACAAGAAATCCCCACTCACTTTTCCTTCATTCCATGCACTATCCTGGTTTTTTTTTTTTTTTTAATCAGTATCTAAACTAACCGAATTTTTATTATATGAAGAGTAAAACATTTTTAATATCCAATTTAATGTGATTTTAAAATATTATTTAAATAAAAATAATTTTTATCAATTATTGTCTAAATATATATATATATTTGAGTTTTTATTTTTATTTTTAAAAAATAAATAAAATATTTGATTTTTAACATTACAAAGGAAGAGCGATGTCTATTTTTCATAATATAATGTTCATATTTTTTATTGTTGTAGCTACTCATGGGACAGTTTCCATTTTTATTTAAAACTTATGTACTGATTTTTGGATATATATATATAAACTTAAAATCATATGAAACACTACACCGACAAAAATTAAAATTATAGGTGACCAACAATTTGTTTGCTTTTGTAGAGAAACTTAGTTATTTTTAAATATTTTTAAGAACCATAATAAAATAAAAATAAATTATATAAACCTAAACATTCATGAAATGGTTGTGAGAGAAAGGAACTGAAGCCCCCACAGCCATGCATGTGATGATACAAATAGCATACTAAATGCACATGAGTCTCTCACTAATAGAAACCTGATAATTATAGGCATTAACGACATTAGATAAAACTAAATAAGAAAAAAAAAAACCAGACCCAGATATGGCGGTGCAAAGGACATGGCCTGGAGGCCAGTGTCAGCAACCTGAAGGCGCAGCATGTGGGTGGTGTTAAGGGACATATCCGCTCCAACCCTATAACTCAGTCACATGAATGATGCCCTTTTACAGGTTAATAATTTATTTCATATTAATTTAATAAAAAAATATTTACAAATTAATTTATATGTTAATTAAACTTATTTTTAATTGATTCTCATTAAATTTTTAAAAATTATGTAAAAAGAAAACTTATTTAATGAATCTCTATGAACTAAACCAATTTTTTTAGTAATTAATTTCAAAAATTAAATTAAATTATCAATGCAACATTGAAGATAACAAAATTGACTGTTGTAGTGTTGTGGGTCTTGCTTCCATGCATCATGTGATTATTAATGATTTCTAGTTTGACCACTATCACATTACTATATATCTGTAATGTGTTTCTTGTTCCACAGTTGCAATTTTCCCGCCCTTTTTGACAATGCATTGTTACCATTGGATTGTGGTTTGTATACTTGTATCACATTCACTCCAGCTGAATTCCATTTATTTGACAATTGGACGTTTATTTTTTGATAGCTGCACAACACAAACTCTCTCTCTCTCTCTCTCTCTCTCTATATATATATATATATGTACATATATTAGTGTATTTTTATCTAACATATTGGTATCTAGACCCTCTAATCAATGCAATTCAACTTAAACCTGTATAACATCGTAAAAATAATACAATTTTCATCAACTATTTTTTTTAGTTAATAAAAAAAAATATAATTTAAGTATTAATAAATTGCATAATAGAAGACAATCATTTTTTTAGATTAAATATAAATAAATTTTACAAATTAATAGCAGTAAAATTTAAATTTTACATTTTAAAGAAAGTGATTATTTGACTACGTACTCTCTTACTAACTTATTTTGGCCTAAACCATCAGTATTCAAAGCTTATTAACTTCTTACTAATTTGATTCAGTCCAAACAAAATCACAATGATATAAAAAATTTTCCAACAACTAATTTTTTTGATAAATTAGGAGGATATATGATTTTAGTATCGATGAACTACACAATATAAATGTCCTTAAAAAAAAGTTATCACTTGAAAATTTTCTTATTAGCAACAACTAATTTAATATAACTACATGTATAAATTTAAATTCAAAATCTAATTTAAACTGATTTGTTTATGACTTTTTTAACAATTATTTTAATATCACTAATAATATGACTCAATTTAAAAACGTAGAACAGATCATACAATAAATTTTTAAAAAAATAGAAAAAGGGAGCTAATTAATTGCCTTGGTGCGAATGTATGCTGAAGGTGTCCCATTGGATATGTATAGAAGCACAAACTACAAAGGAAAAGGATATATACATTTATATATGTGGGATTTGCGTTTACGCAAAGAAGTGTTCTTTTGGATTTTGTTAGCATATAGGAATTAGTAAGACATGGATTTTCAATGTAACCTAATCATAAAGAAATTGGTGGTTGTCTTTCTTTTCTTGTTTTTGGGACATTCCAAACTTTTTTTTAAGAAAATTGTGAAATATATATTTATTCTATCAAATTCACTTAATATTTATTTCTTTGATTATATTTTTGTAACATTTGAAGTCGAAACTACTTTAGATAATGATTCATGTACATGTCTTATTAGTTGTTTCAAGAAATAATTATTATATGAATAACAAATTGATATATAATATGTGGTAGACATCATTCCATTGTTTTTACATTATTCATGTTATAGTGTATCACAAAGAATCTTCAATTAAAAGGTATAAACAGAAAGATAATTCTACATAACTCTACTTTTTTTTTCTTTCTATATTGTGTCATACAGCTCGAATCAACAAATTAATATGTGATGACCCACTTCGGAAAAATACTAGGGAATGCACACGTAAATTTACATTATTTTTTATTACTAACTGTTAAATGAGTTAAGAAAAAATTATTTTCGTCTAAATAATATTTTTAATTTTAAATTATGATATATATATATAGTTACGTTTACTATTTTTGTGGTTGGAAGTTGAATTATAATAGTTAAGTATTAATGATTTAAATTAAATATACTTTCTAAAAGAAAATAAATTTGTATAAGATGCTCAATATAGGAGCAGTAGCACATATAAATCACAGCTTAATGACACGAAAACAAAAAAATAATGGCCCTACTACGCTGACAAGCTATCCAAAGGAGTGTAGAGACATGGCCCTCCTGTCCAAAACCATCCTCCATTATCAAAACCAACCACAAAAACACATAGCCATAAAACGTTCTATTTTGTAAGGATCTGAAATGGCTTTTTCTTCAGCATAGAATTTTGAAAAAGATGAAAAAAAAGAGACGTGTTTGAAATGATGACAGATTATATATATAACTAAATTGATGTTAGGTGCATTGCTCAACTCACCAAAAGAGAGACCAATTCCATGTTTATATCCTTCAAACATTATGCAAGTTACAGGTGTATGTATATTGATTGATAAATAATGGTATGCTTAGTGGAGGAGACTTCAAAATGAACCATTTTTAACTCAAAAGGTCCACTAACATGTCCAAAATGTTAGGAAGAGTCAAGTTTAGGTGTCAAAATAATAAAACTAAAAATTAATGTATCAAACTGAACAAAAATGATAAATATAGAAAATCATGTATGTATTATGCCAAAACATTACAATCATACAATAATTTTGGCAATGTTAATGACCCATTTTATTGTCAATTTCAGTCATTTTACTTCTGGGACCAATTTAAAACTAGAGTTAATCACACTCATGGCAAGTCAATCAAGACAAGTTGTATACTCAAACCATTTTCGACTTATTTTTATTGGATGTGATTTTCTAAATGATGTGCATCTACGTTATGACTTTTTCAAATTGTTATAGTATCTTTTCAAATTTTATGATTTTATTTGAACTCAACTAAATTAATTAGAGTTTAATAAATTTTTAATATTGATAATTCAGATAATAAAATTTAAGAAGTAAATAATAATATGAGAGCTCAGTCTGTCTAAAACGAACAATAAAACATCATATCATACCATTAAGACATTTGTTAAAAAATAAAGTTTAATTTCCAACATTTTATAGCTCTCTCATATCATGTTATAAGGTTTAATTATTAAAATACTGTTAACAAAAAAGTGAAAAATGGAAAAAATAACATAATTATAGAGAAATTAATTTATGAGTGCAGAGGGAAAAGAAAGGCAGCATGAAAAGCTTGTTCTTAATTAATTAAGCATGTGGATACTCATCAACATTGAGCATGCAGCAGCACCATTATTATTGTGATTAATCACTGCAAATTGCACA
Source organism: Mallotus repandus (assembly GCA_949671775.1). Classification (NCBI taxonomy): domain Eukaryota; kingdom Viridiplantae; phylum Streptophyta; class Magnoliopsida; order Malpighiales; family Euphorbiaceae; genus Mallotus; species Mallotus repandus. The sequence goes on from CATIWM010460149.1 coordinate 25,513, forward strand.
TATTGTTTCAGATTTACACTACAATATTATATTATAAATATCTGAATAACAGAAAAAAGTGTTTTAAAAAGCCATAAACACCATTAATAAATTAAAATCATTAGGCTAGATTTTTCAAATTTATGTTAATTATATTATATAGCTTCACCTCAATGTTTCATAGATCTCACATCATGTGTGGGCACATATACAATTGATTTGATTTTTGCTAAAATAAATTATCTTTTCCTGTGCATGGGACATGATTATAAAACAAAGTGGCTTTTCATGGGCATTGTTGGCTCTTGATTAGTGAACATTTTACAATACAAGTTAACTAATAACCATGACTCTTAATCTCTGGGATACGTATGGCTCTTGGTCTATGATGTACTATTAGTATGATATTTTTCATATTCTATATATATAACTAAAATATAGTAGTAATAATAATATAATATCATATATATATATATATATATAGTGTGCGTGTATTTCAGTTGTAATTGATACATAATATTATTCGAAAAAAATAATCAATTTTTTTGTGGGTATATTTGTTATCACCTTTAATTAAAGTATTGCTTAGAATGGAAGTTAATAAGTTTCTGAATCCAATCATATATGAATGTATCAAAATAATGTTAATGTGTTTTTCAGGCTTGGTAATTATTAATGGATTTTATAGTTCAACAAAGCAAGATTTTATAACTTATAATTATAGAATATAAATAACTAATGTTTTTTTATATGTATTTTTGAATTTTAATTGGATCGATTATTTTTAACGAATGTTAATTTCAAAATATGAACCGAAATTAGTTTTATATTTAATGTGGTATGATGTATAATTTTTATAAATTATTTACTATAGAAAAATTTTAATTTGCATAAATTCATTTTTTATAAACCTTAATTTTTTGAATATGATATTTTGGTATTTGATAATGACTTTGATTAATTCAAAATTCAACAGATGTTGATATTCTGAATATGATATTTTTTTTTACAACTTGAACCAACAAACATTAATAGTCTCAATAATTTATGATTAATTTGAAAATTATATTTACTGGTGCATAACTTTTTCGATAGCTAAATTTGAACCATTGGATTCTAAAAATATTCTCTTTGAATGCCCACAAATCAGATCTCCAATTTTCAGATTTCTACCAAAAAAAAATAATGATGAGAAATAAAAATTCCTAAAATAACACAATGATATGAAAATAAATTCCAGAAAAAATAAATAAATGATGATGAAAAAAAAAGGAAAGAATCAAAATCTATGGTGGCCTCAAGAAAGTACACGTAATCCACAATAAATATTTATACGCATTTTTTGCTGGAAAAGAAAAAGAGTGTGCAATAAAAGGCAAGAATCCTATAATACCTGTACCATCATAATTTTTGCCAACTAAGATCTGAAAAGCGATAAACCTTCTTTGATTTAAACGCATGTACGGTTCTTTTTAGAGGTTGCACCGTTAAACCCATGATTCCAATCGCACGGAATAATTCAATCACGAGAGAACCCATGATCTGACGGTGAGAAACTCTGTGACAACAGAGATAATTACGTGTCGTAACAATAGATTTGGTAATTAACCTAAAATCTATGTAAGATTCCAAACGTGTCTCTTGTTTTTTTACATATATATATATAAACCTTGAAAAAGCCCGGCAAATACTGTGCTTTGCAAAACAGCTCATTTCACTCATCTCTCTCTTTTTCTGTTTTCTTTTTTCTGTTCAGATTCAGATTTCAATAATTTTTTCTGAATTGGGTTAAAAGGGATTTAGCTATATTTAGCTGAGAAGCTCATTTCATGCAGATTTGAAGAAATGCCTGCAAATTTTTGAGCGTGTTGAAGGGTAAAAGTTTGAAACTTTTTCAAGATTTGAGTGGCCGAGTGTTGGTTGTTGATGAAAATGAGGAAGCTTTTTTGGTGGGTTTTGTTTGTTGTAGTGGTAGTAAACGGTGTCATTGGGAAATGGGCGAATGGGTTTGAATTTAATGAGACAGAGTTGTTTTATACTGGAGTTGCTAATGGTTATTTTAGTGGTAATGTTAATGGATCTTTTGCTTTTAATAATGCTCTCATGGTAGGACTTACTCTCATTCAAAGTGCTGGTGCAAGAGGAGCTGGTATACCTTCTCTTTTGTTTTCTCTGCTAATTGTTTATCTCTTAATCCTTATTACCTGAGATTGCTGCAGCTGTCCTTTTTTTTTTAAACCTGTCATCTTGTTCTTGCTGTCTGTTTGATTCAAATGTTGTTGAATGATAGATTACATTGTCACATCTTTTGAAGAACTTTGTCACCTGTTTCTGGATTCCTATTTAGATTTGTATTTTGTGTCTTAGATTTCTTAAAGTTTTATGTTTGTTATCTTAATAAAAATAAAAGAATAAATATGGAAACAAATATTTCTGAAAAAAAAAGAATTTTTTTTGTTTATTTTTTAATCTGAAAGTTTTTTTTTTGAAATTCACGTCAAAATTGTTTTGCCCCATTTATTCTATTTTCTGCTGTTTTTTTAGTAATGTTTGTTGTGTCCATTGTAACGGTTAATCCAAAATTTTGCATTAGTGTTTGTTCTATTTGATTTATACCTTCTAAATATTCTCTATATAATAGTTCTTCCATGTCTCTTAGCTAGAAAGATGTTTAATACAATGATTTTAAAAATTTTGTTAAGCAGTCCCTGTTGTGGGTTTGTCAATAGTGACATGAGATGCTTGATTTTTTTCGCCATTAGATTCGCTTAATTAATGTTATTGTAAGTTAGCAACAGTGACATTAAATATTTAATTCTAAATTATAAAATGAAGTTTGTCTTGTATGTGATATGTTGTCCTAATTAGCTCTGTATGTGGTTTTCAATCTTTCCAGTCTGTTTGGATGGAACATTGCCTGGCTATCATTTGCATCGTGGATATGGTTCAGGAGCAAATAGTTGGCTCGTTCAATTGGAGGTTTGTTCCTCATATATGACATGACAGCTTCCATTTATTCGCATAATTCCAATGCTATGCCCGCATTTGAAAATTTTTTGCACCACATTCATGGGTTCCTAGCAAATTCCTGTGCCGATTGTTAACAATGTAAAGTAATGTATCTTGTTTTCAGTCAGTGGGTAGTTTTAGAATGAAAACTCTACGAAAGAATGTGAATGGACATATACGATTTTGCTGCATATCTTAGTGGATTAAGGAGTCTGCTGGCACCTTAAGGTGCAGTAATTTAGAGCAGTCCTGGTTGAGAAGCCTTGATGTGCTATCCTTACAATGTACTGTTTCAAAACTGCCACAATTGTTTTTCTTATGCAGTCTGTCTGCTCATTGAAGTGGTTACACAAGTCATAGATATTTTCAATTAACAGTTTCCTGAATTGAGAAAATGATTATTTCAAAATTCTTGTGCAGGGTGGAGGATGGTGTAATAACATTAGAAATTGTGTTTACCGCAAAACAACCAGGCGTGGTTCATCCAGATACATGGAAAAGCAGTTGGCATTCACGGGAATCCTAAGCAATAAGCCTCAAGAAAATCCTGGTTTAACTTAATTTTCATTCTTGATATGAAATTTTCAAGAGTAATCAAATTCTTATATTAGTTCTCAGGCTTTACTATGTCTATTTGGTACCGTATTGCAGACTTTTTCAACTGGAACAGAGTAAAACTTCGTTACTGTGATGGTGCCTCTTTTTCTGGAGATAGCCAGAATAAGGTTGCAATTATACTGTTTGCTACTCACATTGCTGTGTCCTGAACTAACTCTTCTGCTATTTATATAATTTAGTTAGAATCTTCTAAACCGTCATAGCAATAACTGCACAAATTGCTTGTCAAAATCAAATGGCTATACATGTAGGCTGCACATCTGCAATTTAGAGGACAACGCATATGGTTAGCTGCAATGCAAGATTTAATGTCGAAGGGAATGCGTTATGCCAAACAGGTTAAGTGTTTGTCAAGCTCCAAGTCTCTTTTTATTAACCTTTGCATCTTGACTCTCTTGGATGACAGTTGCTTCTGTGCCTCAGGCTCTTCTTTCAGGGTGCTCTGCTGGTGGTCTGGCTGCTGTTTTACACTGTGATGAGTTTAGGAACTTGTTTCCTGGAAGAACTAGAGTGAAGTGCCTGAGTGATGCTGGTTTATTCCTTGATGCGTAATATCTACTTATCCAGACATTCTTTCCTGTTTCTTTTGCTATTCGTGGTTATCCATTCTCAGCCTACTTAGTATTTTATTACCCATTGGCTCTTCTTTTGTACATTTCCAGAGTTGATGTTTCTGGTGGCCGCACCCTGAGGAACATGTACAATGGTGTGGTGGGCTTGCAGGTAAGATATGAGTACTGAAACTTTGTAACTATGTTGATTAAAATTTTTGTTACTGCATGCTGAGATTTCCAAATTTATCACAGGGGGTACGAAGTAACCTGCCACGCATATGCACTAATCACCTTGATCCAACTTCAGTAATCCCTTCTTCTTTACCCTTGTATCTCTTATCTTTATCTTTCCCGGACATCATGTAACAAAAATGCATAAAGTTTCTTTGGAGTTTACTTACGTTTCCTTTTGTGGTTTCTTTCCTTTCAGTGCTTCTTCCCCCAGAATATAATTGGCAATGTAAAAACTCCATTGTTCATTCTTAATGCAGCCTACGATTCATGGCAGGTAGTTATCCTTTTCTTTATGGCATAGTCTTTGTATATCTAGGAAGTTGTGATATTCAGGACTAACTGTGAGCGAATAGTACTAGATTGTGACTAACAAAGAACATAATCTACTTTATTTTGAGGAAAGACCTCAGAAGATTATTGACTCTTTTCTACCATGTAAAATCAGATCCAATCAAGCTTAGCTCCACCATCTGCTGATCCCCACGGCTACTGGAGTGAGTGCAGAAAGAACCATGCAAAATGTTCTGCATCCCAAATCCAATTTCTGCAAGGTAGTTTCACATATAAATTGATCGCATTAAGTGACGAAATCTACAAAAACACAACATTTTTGTATCTTTGGAACAGGATTTAGGAATCAAATGCTGCGTACAATAAGAGGCTTCTCAAGGTCAAGGCAGAATGGATTGTTCATAAATTCATGTTTTGCTCACTGTCAATCAGAGAGGCAAGATACATGGTTCGCCGATGATTCTCCTGTTATTGGAAATAAGGTATGCATATATACCCTTATTGAATTTTGATTTTTACCCTATCTGCTAAAACTCTTCATACATTAAGGGAAAGCACAGTGGTGTAAAATCAAATTTCATGATTGAAATGTGCAGGCAGTTGCAATTGCTGTTGGGGATTGGTATTTTGATCGGTCAGGAGTTAAGCTAATCGATTGTCCCTATCCATGTGACAGAACCTGCCACAATCTGGTGTTCCGATGAGCCAAATTATTCAAGCAATAGTATTGATTAGCTTACACAGTCATTTTATTTACGTCACCTCATATATCTCCCCATTGTCATTGGAAAAGAACTCTGCAATTCTATGAAATTTATAGAAGACAATAAGAACCAAGGGCACCGAGGGATGCAAATTCATCGGCAACCTTTGAAGCATTGTTGTAGCACTTCTTGTGCATAGCAAGTTGCAATTTTTTTTTGTCTTTAAGATCAAATGTAATATTTTTATTTTTTTTCCAAGAGAAGTATGATAATTAAGTCTGTGTTGTATGCTAGTGCTTATTTCTATCTTATGTAATGCCCAATTGACATTTTGTTTGAGTTTTGGGATAGGACAGCTTAATATTTTTGAACCAAGCTGCCCACACCGACAGTATGTGATCTTGATGGCAGCTGGACAAAGAAGAAGTCATTATCCAATGAAAGTGAAGAAGTGAATTAATTTAAAACAAAATGTTCATGTTGTTCCTGTGACTGAGGTCTTGACATGTTAATTCTGTGACTCAGGTTGTGACTGTCTTTTAGTTTGGTTCGAGTAAGGCCACCAAGTCCTTTTGTTTTGGGGTTGTGTGGTCCAATTTTTAAAGCTCTTTAGTACACTGAAAGTTTGTTCAATTTCCTGCTAGCAGCGTTAGACTTTTCAACTTTATGTCCTTCAATAATGCCATAACCATGATAAGCATCTTCCCTATCCTTTTGGGTCCATCTGCATTTTCACTTCCATTACGTTTGAGCTTTCAATAATTTCCATGGCTATGTATAGTTTATATAATTTTTTTTAAGATTTTGGTTCAATTGGGTCCAACAAAAACTGAAAAATAATAACTACTTGTGTAGCCCTTATTAGGGGCAGGCAAGCCATCCGTGCAATACTGTTAAAAGGGAAAAGGTCATACAAAAATTTTAAGTCCCACAATGGTTTGATCCAATGGTGGCTAATGATGAAAAGAATGTACATTGAATTAAAATCAAAGTTAAGTGGACCTGATCATTGTACAGGAGTGTACTTCTTAAGTGCAGATGTAATGAAAGTATATACCAGCTATTTTTATTACACAAAAATGTGAGAGACCCTCCACGATGCCCATCATATTCATGGACATCTGTGGGAGGAAACTTCTGTTTGCATAGCTGAAGTTTAGGTATAACCAAAGAGAAGTGACTGTTATGTCTAACCGACGCTCGCTAGCTCCATACAGTATAATCTCTATAGAGATAGCATAAAATTCACATTTCCACATGCATACCCCGACTATTGTTACTATATTATCATATTGCCTGAATTCACATATTGCAGATTTGAGTATGATCAGAAGCTATTATTCTAGTTAAGATTCCTTAATCATTGGCCTTTTGATAACATACTGTGAGGTGACTAATGTGGGAGCTAAAAGTAATGTATTCCTTAGGGGTGCCAAAATGATTCTATAGTATCTCTAGTCAAAAAATACCGTACAAGTTGGAAACATGAGCATGAATTTTATTATGGGGGAAAAAGATTAACTTTAAACATATAGCAGAATCGGGGGAATTTATGTTACCTAAAGACTAAAGTTGATTTCCGGGCTCTAAAAAAGGCCAGTGTCAATCATGTGAAATTGAAAGATTCCATTGTTCCAATCTCAAATTATTCTATTGGCATTCATTTCTTGGACATGTCTTATACAAAGATCATCAAAATCTAAATTCTGGGTATTTTTCTATTTTTTAAAATGAATTATAGTGATGAATTTATGGCATTAACAAGAACAGGTTGATGTATAAAGGCAAAGAACACGACACCAGCACAAAAAGTTGAATGTGACACCACCTTGTTGACATAAAATCTTGATGCAAATAATACCAATTTAAACTATAATCATACAACCATTTTTAAGTATAAATTAAAATCAACTTGATTAAAAAAGTTACATCCACCACCATTTTACATATCACTATCATAAATCATTTGACCTCATTATTTTCACTGCAAAATGTTAGAATATATGTATATGTATTATCCATCATTATTCTCCAATCTCTCCATCAAATCTTGGTTGAAACTTGTGTCTTATTTAGTCCTAATCACTATGACTTAATTTCCCTTGTATTATCTACGTAGAGCTTATGAAAATAATCCTGACATATTACTTCTTAATCAATTCTAATCATTACCATCATCATCAGAATCATCATTGAATATTGCGATCATTTTCGTCCGTAAACTATTATTAAAAAAATAATAAAAACTTCATCTTTATTATAAAAACCGCATAAGGATTTTTAATTTTCTATTGCAACAGGAACCTTCATATATAAATATATTGGAATCAAACCTTTTGCCACCCTATGGTTTCTAAATTCTAAATCACCTTTAGTCTCCTATTTCTAATATATATATTGGCTTTCGTGCTCTTTTTGCACCCATGATTGTAGGGCCCTAACAGAAAGACCCAATAATTTGGATCACATGTGTTTGAAGAGATTTGTGAATAAATAATGCAAAGTTGCTTGCAAAGAAAGAGGATTGAATTTTTTTTTTTTAATTGAAGAGGCTAATGGTTTGGTGTGTCTGCACATGGACAAACATGAAGGTTCTTGTCTCATGTAAGAGAAATAAATGGTAACCCACTATTCAAATTTTGATGTATACTATTGACATGTTAGAATCTTGTTACATGGGAAATTTTTTCATGCCATGATTCTGTGAGATAGTTTCAACTTACAAAGAGTTGCTTGTAGTGGTAATTAAAGTGGAGGTGACCATATAAAAGCATCTACTAATTGCACATGAAATCCAAACAGTAAAAAACAAAGCTTGTAAATGATGGCAAACAAGAAAATTTATTGAAGAAAACTATATATGCCAAAAATAGTTATCGATATGCAAGATCGAGCACCATATATATATTTACAAAAGGTAATTACCACCCTTAATTCTCATTACTATTAATAAAAAATACCATTTAAAATAAAATAACTATCGGGATCATCTAACAAAAACTGTCCTTAAGTGATGCTTTAAATTTAAATTGTGATGAGTGCAATCTTTTAAATTTATTGTTAAGAGACTTTTTTCGTTCTTATAGCTCTATTCTATCCAAATTAAATCCGATTATATCAATTCAGCTATTTTAAACTATACTTATTCACTAGATATATAATAAATATTTTAAATATTTTAGAGTTAACTAATAAAAACATGACATAGATATATTATATATCGTGTATCTAATTGTTAATATAATATAGTTGCAAAAATGTGTTAAATATTTTTTAACAAATTTTCATCCTGAAGGTCATTAATTCCTATTGGTACCAATTCCTGAAGGTCACTAGTTCCTATCCGTATGGTTGGATTAAGACTTAAGCCGGAGATCTTTTTAACAACCTTCAAGGGCATGAAAAAGTGATCTAATTGGCTATTCTCTGGCAATTTTGTGGCTGCATATTGGCTCTCATTTCTCTTTCCCCTATTGAATATACACACTGCATTATCCTCTTGGTTTTTGCAAGAAAAATTATAAACTAAATTCCTCTTCTATCTCTGTTAAAGTTTCACCATCAAAAGATGCCCATTTGGAGGGACCCCTTTTACTATTCTTCACAGAAGAAGTAAAGGAACTGCCCCACATCAAGGACATTGCAGACAGTGTCCCTATACAATAAGATCAATCCATGGTAAGCATTGTGTCATACCTCGTAATTCACTATTGTACATTTTTCTTTTGTTTAAATATCATCATCATTCCCTTAATTTTTTTTTTAAAAAAAGGGATGAAGTTTGCCCTAAAAAGAGGCTAAAATGGAAGTTTCTTGTTTCAAGTCTTCAACCATTAATTTCCCTCTGAGATTGTTTTAGTACCCTCAAGGAATCTAAGCCTTGCCACATAGAAAAATTTATGGCTTTTGGAAGTCATATATACATATCTTTGAAGTTACTTGAACATACCAATATTTTTAAAAATAAAACTTGTATCTTCTGTATTACGAGGCAGACACCCGATTATATTATATTGCTTAATTATTTATTCAGTTTGAGATTAAGAATGGGCATATCAAGAGATGGACATGTGGTAATATAATCTAGAGAAGAACAACTATATATGATTTTCTTGTCTTCCACGGTTGTCTGTTGAAGGGAACTGAGAAATGACTTAAAAAGACCGTCAAAAAAGTGAAAACCATCTACATCGCTAGGAGACAATGATAGACAACCATTTATGATAAAAATGGTCCCGTAAATTTTGCAATACACTAAAGACATTTATATATAAAAATTAATGCAATAAGTACTCATTTTTACAGAAAAAAAAAAGACTCCATCCATGAGCAAACATGAACCCTAGTAAACTAGTTGAAAACAGAATAATAGTATTAAAGCATGAGTAAAAAAAAAAAACCCCACATCTGAATGAGCCTTATTCAGAAATTTTACAGTGTTTTATAGCTATAAAGAACATAAACAGCCTATGATTTGGCTCAAATCACAAGTTTTTTTTTTGGGTATCAGACACATTTACAATCATCAAAAGAAAAATTCTATAGCACACACCTGTAGAATAAAGAAGATATCTTTTTTTTTCCTGCCAACGCATCTCTCAAACTGAAAAAAAAAAGGGAAAGAAAAACTTCTATGATTGAATTAGACTCTGCACATGTTAAGTAAACACCAATATTCTAAAGAGTTTGTCCAAAAGCCACTGCAAGCCTTTGCAGATCCTTTGTGCAGATATGTGATGGCTGTGAAGCTTGTTGATGATTGTGTTGCCAACTAGTACTGGTACTTGACCCTTCTGTTATGAAGTGTGTTTCTGGTTTAACTTCATTGCTGTACATAGGTTGATGAGATGTTTGGTTCTGTATTGCATTTCCAAGAAGAAATTGAGTGTTACTTAAATATTCAGACCATTTGATGTCTTCTGCTTCGTTTTCGAGCGAACGAAGATGGGTTTCTTCACTTGATTTTCCACAATCTGCTAGTCCCCAAGAGAAGGGTGCATTGGTTTCGAAGAAGGAATTACTGCTTCCATTACTGCTACTGCCATTGTTGGTACTAAAGCAGCTATTAGTCTCCCAATTCTGAACACCACAAGAACCGACAGAATGGTTTTCTGATGGAAGACTAACAGAAGGCTTTACGCGAATAGGAGTGGTAGTTGTTTGGAACATTGAGCTTGACATAGATGGAAGATTAATAGTTGATGAGATGGTGGAATTAAACTCAGAAATCATTTCAGAAGGACATGAATTTGGATTAAAGCAGATAGTAGAATTTGGATTAACAGAAGAAAGATTACTTATATTTTGCCTGTAATTCAGTTTCTGAAAAGGGAAGTACCCCACTAAATCAGATGGCCTGCAACTGGTAGTTGTGGAGCTTTCATGAGCAGTAGCATTAGCAAATCTTTCTAAGAAGAATTCTTGAGTTGGTGTCAAGTTGCTGCTGCTATCATTATTATTACAAGTAATGATCTTGGCAACAGTAGGAGACGGTTTTGAGTTTGCTGCTGCTGCTGCTTCTGCCGCTTCAATCAAGTTCAGTTCACTAGACACAGTAGATGATTTCTCAACATCTTTGGAACTTGGACTCTGCTTCTGCTTATCATTTTCAACCTCGGAAAGAGGTTTATGAGTGTTTGGGTCAATGCCTCTTTGCCTCAACTTCTTTTTAATACAAGAATTCCATAAATTCTTTATTTCATTATCTGTCCTTCCTGGCAACTGTGCTGCAATCTGAGACCACCTGATAAAGCAGCACCACAAATATAATTAACCAAGAAAAAATTTTCTGAAATCATTATCAATAATTAATTACCTGTTTCCAAGAACTGCATGGAGTTCAATTATCAAGTTCTCTTCTTGCTGTGAAAATGCTCCTCTCTTCAAATCAGGCCTTAAGTAATTAATCCACCTCAACCTGCAACTCTTGCCACACCTTTGCAGTCCTGCCAATATACATAAACATGCATGTAGCATTAAAAGAAGAGGATAGATAAGAGACATATATAGTATAATCCTGACAGAATTTGTTATTCTGCATTACAAGTTGTACTAGAGAAAAAAAAAAACAAGAATATCTATATACACCTGCCAGCTTAGGGACGGAGCTCCAACACCCATGTCCATGCTTAGTGATATAATTGAGTAACTTCTCATCTTCTTCAGGTGACCACAACCCTTTTCTTAACTTCTGTTTGTAACAGCAAGAGTGCCTACCCATGTGTAGTAATCCAACAAAAGAGGAAAAAAACCAAACCAAACCAAACCCTGCAATGCTGGTGGTAAAGATTAATAGAGAACTTTTTAAAAGTAGCAAGTTTTTTTTTTTTTCAAAAAAAAATTTATGTGTGTTTGTGTCAGCAGCAGAAGAGCACAGGCATTGAAAATGGATTCTTGCAAAAAGAAAAAGAGAAAGAGAGAGAGATAATGATAAGGAGGTTGAGAAAATGAAGTGGCAGCTTGGTAGGGAATCAAATTAATAGGAGAAACCTCAAGGACAAAAGTCACATTCAAGAAGGTGATTGAAGATTGTGGATTTTCATATTTATACATATGATGTTTTTTTTTTCCTACCATTTTAAACAGACGATGATAGAAAGTTATCGAACTTTATATCTCATAATATTTTTAAAAAATTATTATTTAAATATTTTTTCATTAACTTTATACATATAATTTTTTAATTTATATATATATAATAAGCTTTTTTATTTTCTCTACTCATTAGTCACTACTATACCATATAAGATGGTCCATGTCAGCATATGGGGACAGCCTAAACAGAGGCTCTATCAGTCATCTCCATGGACGGCTCTGATGAAGCTGATCAAACAAGATAAAGCACTTGCCAATAATTTTGACTTTCTATCATCAAAAAAATTTGAGAATTTATGATTTTGGTACAACTGGTGTGGTGGGGGCTATTGGCAGATATTTCATTGACGGAGTCACTAAACCTTTAAAATTGTTACAATCAGAAGCTCAAGTTAAAAAAAAAATGGAAAAGGAAAGGGTTTGTGGGGTGACGTAGAGAAGCCAACATCAGACAAATATAACAAATCAAAATATGTTTCATCTTACCAACAAATGTTAGTTCTTTGCTAAAAAAAATAAATGTTAATTCAAGTAGTAAAAAATTTAAATTTTATATATAAAAAAGATGTTTGATAAAAATTTAATTTTTTATATGAATCATCTAATTTAAATTTTAAAATAGTAGGAAGTATTATAATTAACGAACACTAAAGACATTTGATGTAAAAAACAAAGAAAAAAACATACATCTTTTTCTTTAATTTAATTTTCAATTCTTTTAATGATTTGTTTTTGGAAATGGGTTATTATTAAAATTAGGAACTTTTTATAGTTAGTATTGAGTTTTAAGCAACACCCTTTTTTAATTAAGTCTATCCTATAAGATTCCTATTACAAAATTAGTCAGAAGAATTTCTAATTGATAAAATTTTCAATAACAAGAAATGCCCAGAATTAGTTAAGACAAGCAAATTTAGTACACTGCATTAAATTGGTGATAGTAGCATGCAGCAAAAGCAGAAGCAGAAGCTATATATGTGTATATATACCCTCTTGGAGTCTTGTTTTATATGAAGAAAAAACACTTGAATTATTCATATTTCTCTAATACCCTCAATTTTAATCTTCCTTAACTGGCTAGCTTCTTTGCTTCATGTACCTTTCATCCTATATTCATCCTTCTTTTTCTTTTCTGCTTTTTGGGTAGTTTTCCAAATTCAATAATGTTTCATAATTAAGTAGCTAGCTAGGAGGACAAATCATATTGATTATATTCATAAATTAAGAACATTTTCTAAAAATTTTAATTATTTATCACTATTAATATTTGAATTTACATTCTTATTGTACTCAATATTCGAGCGCACTGATAATCACAGATTATAAATTTGTCATCTCGGTCCAAGACCTATAAATAATTGAACCTAGAAATTCAAGTAATTTAGTTAGATATGAAAAAGAAAAAAGTTCAAGTTCAAGGAAATATTTTTCCACGTTGCTCTTCTGACTTGATAAAAATGCTATGATTGTGTAGGAGAAGGTAAGGCCAAAATAAAACAGGCAAGTAATAAAGTGGTATGGTGTATGTAAATACGACAATCTGAATAATGTAGTTGTCCTCTATAAGGTATTTCTGATACTTGAATGAAGACAAATTCTGATGAATTATTACAAGTTACTGGCATATATTGACATTATTTAATTGTACAATGCCATACCATATGAACTTTCTTGAGGCTATTTATATATAATAAATAGCCCACCATTGCTCTCTATTCACCATCCTATTGAAATGTCTACAAAGACAACACATACATTGTTGAAAAAAATAATATCATACCACCGTTGAAATCAGTTGTCAATTGGTGAAAAATTAAATTTATTTAAGTTATATTTTAAGTTTAAATTTTGATATATATAAATATTAAATTAGTTATTAGAAGATTTTTACTATCTTTATAATCTTGTCAAATTAAATTAATTAGTATTTAATAGGTTTTAAATATCAATAATTAAAAAAAAGACAATGTTGTACCATAAGGTAATTGCTAGATGCATATAACTTGTATGTATTTGATAATATATTTGATACATGTAAAGCAGAAAACGCCAAAAGTGACAAGTAGCTTGGGGCAGAATAATAATGTTTGATTAAAATTAAATTAAATTAAAGAAATGCAAGTACTTAGATGATTTTGTTTGATAACATATCTTGAAGGTAGTTGTTAAGAGATTTATTTACATACAAGTTTAAATTATTTAATTAGTCTCCATGGATGACAAGATATTCTCTGTGGAGAAGGTATGCATGTGGGCATACAAAAATAAATAAAACAGAGTTCATTAATTATTATAATAATTTTCAATTATATATTTATGCGCGTGAACTATCGGTATCCAGAATTTACTAAACTCTAACTAATCTGGTTCGATTTGAGCAGGACTACAAGAGTAGTAAAGGTCAACTAAATTAACGCGATTGCATATATCAAAACTCGAATTCAAAATCTTGTTTAAGCAAGAATAACCCTGCCAGTTGATCCAACAACTCTTGATTTGAATTATATATCTTTTGTTAAACACGTTTTAAGACTATGGAGGACGAACCTTAACTCCTTAAAATACATTAATGATAACAATAATGTAGAGTTAATTAAGAAATAAATATATCTTATAATTAATAATTTGATTGTCTGTCTTCTTGTTCTTACATAATGAAGCTTCTTCCTGTTTCTCCTCCTCGACCTAATGCCAATGTCTTAATTCAGACATGAAAATTGGATAATTATAATCATTGAAATCATATTAAAAAACATTAATAATAATGTTTTTTTTATTAACAAAAAAAAAAAAAAAGGGAAAGATGCATGAAAAGATGCTTGTAATCTTCATATGCCTCATTATGCGCTCGTACGCTTATCTTTTAGTGTAATATGAGCTGGTTTTTATTGAAGTCAACTATGGCTACCATTTTTATTCTTCTTCTTCTTTTCTGCTCCATAGCTATTTGCTGTCTTTTACAATTTTAATTTTCATATCATTATCAAGTCACCTTCCTTTGCTGTTATTTTCTCAATGTATTGGTTCCAATGACGAGAAAATTTCAATTTTTTGATCTAAATTAGATTCGATTTAGACAAAATTATAAGAATAACAAATATCTCTTAACTACTAATTTAACATAATTTTATACACCACAATTCGAATTCAAAATGTTACTTAAGTGTAAACAATTTTTTATCAGGTAATTTTAACAGATGTTGGTATTTATATTAAATTTTTAAATTGAATATTTCTTAACGCGGATGATAAATCTATCATTATTTACACTTTGAGCTCAACAAGCAATTTCATGTGTTAAGAGATATAAAGTTATTCCAACATATTGTTTGCTCTAGCTTTCAATGATAAGATGGCTTCTTTATTATTATTGTTGTTGTTTTTTTATTAATTGTAACTTTTGTTGCTTCAGTTCTGGGGAATGAATCAATGTCTTTTGAATGATTAAAACAGAATTTTCACTATAAAAAAATTGAAATATAAATTCAACTTTGCTTTCACGAGGAGCATAACTGTTCCATTACCTTAAGTTTCATATTTTTTTTTGTTTCTGTATTTTAATTCATCCCTATGAAGTCAACTTTTGCTGTTACGACAAGTCTTAGTAATTAAGGATTTGGACTTCTTTTATCCTTTCTTGATCATATATATATATTATTCAAAGTTTTAGTTTTATTCAAAGTTTAATCTAAAATTATATATTTTTAAATAAATTTTCAATTGAATATTACATATTGATTATTCAAAATTTTTTGAGTGTAATTAAGAGGTGTATTATACTATATTAAATATAAAATTAATTTTTTATTCGTGTTTTGTGGTTGACATTGCAAGCTAAAAAATTTTAAGCTGATGAAAATTTAAATACAAACTTTTAGACTCTGATTAATTTGTTTCAACTTGAAAAGGATCACAATGATGACAAAAATCTCCTAACAAATAATTTAACGTGATTGCATATATTAAAATTTGAATTCAAAATATAATTTAAACGATAACAGTTTCATACTAACTGATTTTAACTGGTTTTATTAAACATTTTATATAAAAATTTAGTAAATTCTTATGCGACTAACTAATTTGAAGTTTATTTATTGCATGTGGTATTTACATTTGTTGAGCATAGCAAAAGTATATATATGGGATTAATTAAAAGGGTCCTCTGGTTCATTCCCATAAGCATTCGTCGGTGACCGACGTCTGAAGACAAGAAATACAATATAAAGAAAAGTGATAATTATATATATATATTGTATGCTAATAACTACAGCCATACAATGCTTAACAACAAATCTAATCCAAATCAGCAAGCATTTTGATGTGTACTTTTGTCTCGCAAATGGTTAATGAGTTGTGATTCCTTCGAGGATTGGATTAAATATTGTTCTTAAACACTTGAAAATAATGGTGCCACTGCCTGCTCATCTTGGTCCCCCAACAATTTATCTTTCTGCACCAAAGAACACACATTTATTAGCAGGAACCACATATAAGAATTTGTATTGTGGGACTTCACTAATTGAAATATATGTGCCATCAAACTATACTTGTAGGACCTTCACCATAAATAACTTGGATTTTTTTTTTCAGGGTATGAACTAAAATTAATTTGCAAAGAAAAAAAAAATTCTGATAGACTTCTTTGTTTCGTGAATAATACGTATATATATGGTTGCAGAATGCGCAATTTGAAAAGTTGTAAATTGTTTCACTTCTGATAATAATGAAAATGAAAATTGTTATACCATAAAAGAAATATGGATTAAATCGATTATAATTACGAAAGTTAAACTAGAAAAAGCGCATGCATATAAATAGTAGTGCTTATAATTATCTTTTTAATAATTCCAATCTTTGTTTTGATTATAAACAAATAGAAGTTTCAGTGAGTGAATTGGTTTGAATTGTTTCCAACTTTAGGGCTTCTGAATGCTGAAGAAACAAGTCAGTGTCAAAGAGACCTGTCTCTCTTGGAAGCTGAAGCTAGCTAAACTTGGTGAGTTCGAGGTGCAAATATCATCAAGTATGAAGTTTGAATAATAATAAATAAAGTGATAAAAATGTTCAAAACAAGGTGTAAATCATAATTACATCTTTGGTAAGACAAAAAAAAGGCATAATTAGGGAAGCATAATGGCCTACTTAAGTGTGTATCATTGATGGGAAATATGTGAATCAAAATTCATCAACAAAAATGATGAAAATCGAATGGACATTTTTAAAAATTGAGGGGGACATAATCTCTATGCCTTGAATATGGAAAAAAAACCCTTTCCCCATTATATATATATATATATATATTATCTATATGCTTAAAGTCATCTCATCTCTTCCTAAGTTGATTCTTAGACAGACAACTAATTGACAAGAAGGAGCAACTATTGCTCTTAAATATATAGTGGCATGGCATCACATTCATAGACTAAGTCCTTTCTATTATAATTATCTTCATTACATATAATCTTTTTCTCAAAGATAAATTCTCGCAACTTGTATCTTTTTCACATGTTTAATCCACAATTTTAACCCTTTTTGTTGTAGTTTAAGCTACAACCCCATTAATATTACAACTGCAAATTTTTTCTTTTATCAAGTTATCGAAGGGCACTATATCATTTATATCAAAGAATATTATGTTAGCAATGAAGGTTTTAGCTGCAGAAACACATCTAAAGCTCTCAATGAATAAAAATATTATCATTGAAATAGTGCTTCAGTGTTTACTTTTTTTTTTTTCAAAGACATGAAAATTAGATTTTAAATTCTATCATGAACAATGACCTACCACATCGGTTAGGAGACGATGGGTAGGTTGAATCTTTATAAGCTCTTAAAGATTTGGGTTGGATATCATCAAATAACATAGGAGAGGCTCCAAACTTCTCATAAAATGAATTATTTTTTTATTTGAGAAAAAAATTTCAAACTGTATCTCCTAACTTAAAATGCTGACAAAGTATGATGAAAGCAATTATATGATTTTTTTTTTTTTTATAAGAACAAACAGCAAGAAGGTAAATTCTGTTATTTGAATTAGCAATCCCGTAGACATATAGGACTAAAACACAAACTTCTAATGTATGGAAATAATATACATAATTTAGCTTCCTCCATTGCCAAAAATCTCATCTAATGAAGGTTCGTTTAGCAATCTATTGCATTTAAAAATGGATGGAGAGTTTTCATAGAATTTGTAAGAAACATCTCACATTGTATTGCCTGCACACAAGTGAAAACTAACAGCATTGAAAAGATGATGAAAAGAAGAAGAAAAGAAAAGAAAAGAAAAAAAAAGGGGTGGTCCTCTTGAGATGACCTTAATGTATTATTATTATTCTTGATTGGCCCATTAACAAACATAAGCACATGGATATCTAATAAGTTTTCAGTTAACTCATAACTAAAAATTGGCTCAGCTTTTGTCTTGTCAAAGCAACAAATGATGATGACACACACAAAAAAAAAAAAAAAAAAAAAAAGAAGAAGAAGAAGAAGAACGTCTGTATCATGCCATTTGCTTACCGCAAATGGAAGCTTAAGATGTCATTAACAATCATTATTTCACTGCTAATCTACACAAAATGATGCTATATTTAAATAATTAATAATACATGTAAAAGGGTGTTTTTGAAATTGCCAAAAGTACATGCAATGAACAGTAAAAATTGGAGAAGATGAGATTCATACAATGGAAATTGACTTTAATTGGAAGGCAACATCAATGATAAAAGAAAAAAGAAAGAAAGAAGGGTTTAATGGGCCTCTCTAATCCTGTCAATTATTTAAAAAAAGAGAGAGCTTTGTGTCTGTGCAGTTGAAATTGTCTCCATATTTTTGCAATAATGACTAGTTTGCTTTTGCTAAGTAGTGGGAAATGATAGTCAACTTTCTTGCCACATTTGCATCATTACTTTCTTCACATTCTCTTTTTTTCTTTATGGGTTTTGGAGATGGGAGAGTGAGAGACCCAAAAAAATCTACTGCTAGACATGTTAATGTGTGTGGGGTGGGGATGGATCTTATTAGAGATGTTCATGTTCTGGAAAATGGAGGAATTTTTATGTGTCAAGTTCTCACTGGATCTTTGCCATGTAATAATTATAGATTTTTTTTATTCAAAAGTTTTGTCTAATCAATTATACTAACAGTTTCTTTTGCTAACTATTTAAAATTTCACATTTAATAAAATTAATATGCATATGCTATATATATTAAATTTAATTATCAATTGAATTTGGAGTAATAAATTTATTTTCTAAGACTAATAAAAAGAAAAATTTCAGTAATATCTAAAAATTAAAATTACCGTTGATTTTTTCTTTTAAAAATAACTGAATTAACTAAATAAAATAACAAATAACACTTTTTGATTTTTTCAAACTAATCAAATAACAAATGAAACATATATCTGTAAACAACTAGACAACCAAATAAAATAACAAATAACGTTTTAAATTTTTTTAAATCAATGCAATAAAAACATAAAACATATAATAACAAAAAACAACCGAAACAAGTAAAACAATTGAAAAAATTAAAACAACCAAAATAACAAAAAAATCACAACGCCCATTCACCAAGTCAACGAGAACCATGAATTGTTAAAACCTATCAATACATATAGTATCAAAAATCAAATGAGAAAAAAAAAGAATATAAGAATTACACAAGTGCCAAAAACCACAAAAATAACATCCAATCATCAAACTAAAAAATGAATTGTTAATGAGGTTAGTTTTTTAAATTTTATAATAGTTAGTGATCGATTTAAGAGAAATTACGAAGAAAAAAAGAGAGTAAAAAAAGAAGACCGAATAAATAAAACTAAAAAATAGAAAACAGCCTAAAAACGAAAACATAAGAGATTAATTTCGAAAAGAAAACCCATCTTATATTTGAAACTTCTGAAAACAAAAGGGGCAAGGAACATACAAGAAATGCCCACTACTCATCCAATCCATCACTTCTTTTGGGCTTATCTTGATTGTCATTTTCTGATCTCCTTCCACTTGTACTCTTGATCAATCAAGGGGTCCGTAACCCAAATGGATTTAGCACACATTTCTATCATGAAAAAACAGAAAATTTTACTTCCATATTAGACCGTTAAAAGTGCTAGTAATCTTGAATTATAGACAAATACTACCTTTTTTTTTTTCATTATACTCTCAAGCGAAATGTTGTTGTATGAATTTGAATTACCGAGCTCCTTCGATACAACTAAACAAAACAGACACTCGATTATTGAACTAAACAAAGCGCACATTGCTCAAATATTCGATTACTGAAATTCAGTAATGGAATTAATGATTTATTAATACACATTCTTCTGAAATAGCATGAGCCTGCATCACGTTAGTACTTTGGAAATTCAGTGATTTATCATTTAAGCTTTAAGACTTCCATAGAAATCCAGATTGTAAGTTTAGAAAAAAAAATTTGGACTGAAAAAGAAACAGAAATATTTACACAAATAGATACTTTTTGAAAAATATTTATTAAAATATCCAAACTTTTTATTTATTACTAAAATATCACTTTTATTTACACTTTTGTCATTTTTATTTACAGATATGCACTCTCTTTCTTTTTACCTTATTTTTTCTTTTATTTTTATTTTTATTCCCTTTAAGTCTTCTTCTTTATTCATTTTTCTTTTTTTAAAAAAAATT
>CATIWM010460215.1:0-10305 GCA_949671775.1 Mallotus repandus
AAAGTCTTAAGAGAAAAAATGTTGAGCAAAAAAAAATTGAACATAGAATGAACATAGTAAAAAAAAAAGATAAAGATAGTATCATAAAAATAGAAAAAAAATGTTTAGCAAAAAAATGTTGAGAAAAAAATGAAGATAGTAGAAAAAATGTTGAGTAAAAAAACATTGAGAAAAAATAGATGAAGATAGTATAAAGCTGTTCGGCCTCAAAATTTGATGAGAATCGGCCCAAGCACCTTTTGAATGTTTAAATGGGTTTATGTGAGCCTTTTACAAAAATCACAAAAAGTAGGTAGAAGAACAAGGATTTTGTCACTAGCTCAGGGTGGTGACAGGGGCAAAAAACAAGCTCAAGTCCTTTTTAACCTGCAAGATTTGGATCAAACAAGAGGTTGGCCTCACCGGAAAACCTTGATCATTGGGATCGGTTGATGATAGACGTCAGGTTTTTAAGAGAAAATGAATTGATAATATATTGAGTTGTGTAAAAATGAGTAGAGAGTTCATAATACATGAGCTTTGGCTTTTATAAGCCCTTGAGCCTGACCATATATGGAAATAAAATTAAATGGAGACTTACCTAATTAAACTAAGGAAACAAATCAAATTAAGAAACCCACCTAATCAGGCTAAAGGAAACAATTGACTTTCCTTATTCACTATTAAACAAGTCTTCCTAATTACCCTAAATGAGGGTGTAAATATGATTTCCCAAATTGAGCTTTAACCACCAATCAGTGCGCAAACATCAGGTAGGACTTGTGTGATGGACTTTGGTTTCGATATTCTTCCTAGGCTGTTTTGGGTCGGTACAAACAATGCCCCCCAGAATCAAGGCTAAGGCTCGAGCCGATGGATTGATTCTATAACTCCACCAAGTCCAAATGGCCTTATCTGGTAACTTCAGGCCTATGAAAACCCTTACTATGAATTTTTCACTTTGACCGCCTTCATAGGGGCGTTTCAGTCAATCGCCGCATCTCTTTATCTGCCTGAAATTATGCCTATAAAAGGGGAGAGGTCTTAATCATTTATCCCACTTGCTATAGAAAATTTACTTTCTCTCTCCTCAGAGCTTCTCTCTTTAACATTTGGAGCTCGAGCTTCTATCTTCTGAGGTTTCTTATTCAGGTATGTCTTATGCTTCTTTCCCTTTTCATTCTATTTGATTGGTCAATCATATCATCTTACTGAATTCTCCCATGCCTACAGTTTCAAATTATAATGGGAAAGTCAAAGAAAGTCGCATCCTCTCCAATCGACCAAAAGGTTGATCCCTTTGCTTGCTTGGAATAGGCTAACAATATTGTTCAGACCTCCACCGTTACATCAGAGGTACTGTTCAAATATCTTGAGTGTCCTAGTAACATTATCTTAGACCCTGTACTTGTTAAAGATAATAAGTGGGTAGACGAATTTATTCCTATTGCTAGAAAGAATGACCCTCCTAAGTTCAATCGCCCAAACGATATATTGCTGTGGAATAAGAACATCCCAACTAGGTCCTGGCCGAACCCTTCAAAGGAATTTTTAGTTTGGCATGCTCGAATGGAAGTTGAATTTTCCTCAATATGGAGGGAAATAGGTATTTATAAAATGCTCTAATTTTCCAAAATAGAGGTGCTAATAAACAAACCCCTACTATCATCCATGTCTCTTTTTTAGTCTCGGTCTAGTAACGCTTTTTATGTTTAGAGAAGGGCTGATGATGATTACGTTGTTAGATTTGGCTACCTTGTTCAACCTCTAAACTTATGGTGAGGAAATTAGCCCTAGACTTAAAGCCGATATAACCAAGTATAACATTTCATTCAAAAAGGAACATGTAAGCCACGACCCTTTCATCATTATCAACATGAAGTCAACCCCCGTCCCTGATAAGGCCAAACATGTTGTACTGGTTTTGTTGATTTATAGGTTGTCCCAGCTCGATAAAGGTAACCAAAGAGTTCCTTCGCTTAACTGTGGCTCTGGCCGATCAACGAAAGCTGGCATTCGCTCCCTTCGTTCTAAGTCAATTCTATAGAGGTATGCACCAACTAGTGCCTGATAAAGACAAAGATGACTTAAAATTAGGGCTTGGACTGATATGAATCATTCAAATTTGGTTTGCGACATACTTTCAGGATCTTATGAATTACCCACCAAAGCCAGCTTTCAAGTCTGTAGGTTGCTATGCCCCCTGGGTATCATCCTTTGAGTGTAAATACTCCTCATTTTAAGAGTTCTCCCATTTTTTGTATAACCTCCAAGATCGACAAGACACGTTATATTGTCCATTTATTCCTGCAAGCTTTAGCCCTTCCTGGTTATTAGAAGATTTCTTTAGCCACAATCCTTAATTGAAATTTATATCAGCCTGGGAGAGCATTCTCATTGTCAGGGATCTACCGTTTGGTCTTGACCTGGACCCATGAAATAACAAGTGTGGTGTTAAGATATATACCCCTCACATGGTTGTCAGGCAATTCAGGCTTACACAATCTCTTCCTTGCTCGACCCTTTATTCATGCAATTCCCTCTTTTATTACAGGCATGTCTATGGGGAGATAGAGTTCTATGAGAAGCTTACCAAGGTCTACAAGGCTGTTAAAAAGAGCTTACTTCTATGCCCCTTATCCGTCAATCCTTGTAAAATAAAAATGTTCAATGACTTCTAGGATGTATTTTATTTTAAACTTTTTTGTTTATCATCTGATGAAGTGATGAACATTAAAAAATGGGAACTGACTAATGACCAGACTTCTTCTTCTTTGCAGGGTCAACCAAGACACGAGGTGAGTTCATTCATGAGATTCATGCTTTTGAAATTTTTTATCATTGCAAGTATAATTACTAAGACCAAGATGAAATGTTGAGGAGGATGAAGCAAATTAAGGCCGAATTGATATGGGAACACTAGCTCAGGAGTTATGCCATATATCTTCAAACTTGTACTAGTTTTCCCGAGGTGACGTATTTAGGCATTTATTCTTGCTCCTACGTTGATCAGTCTCTAGAGGTTCCTACACCTCCTTTTAGCACTGTTGGTCCTGCCATTTCTAAACTCAGATCATGGAGCAAAGTAAGCTTTACTAGTAGCTTTGTTGGCAATCCCATAACAACCCTTTGGATGGTTCAGCCATCCTCCTCCTATGCGCATCCATTCATCAAACGATCAGGTAGTTATTTTTATGTTGATGAGCTAATTCTTACCCTATAAATTCTCTTTTTACTGTTTCTCTTTTAGACGTCAAAGAGAAGCCCATTGATGTGCCCGATGATCAACCAAGACCAAAAATGGCTAAGGCCCATCACAAGCCTTCTAAGAAAAGCAACTTTAAATCAGCCTCAGAAGCCGCCAAGACACCCGAGGTCCAAGATCTCACTGTTTCTCCTAGCAAAGTCCTAATACCAGTCGAGTCCTCTGATAAGGCCGACAAATCCATTCCTGCTGCTGCCTCTACCACTATGCAGGAAGGCTTTTCAAAATGATATCTCGAGATCTCTCATACTACCAGTTCGATAAGATCGGCCTCTCCACCTCCTGCTTTGTCAATGCCTGCACTACCTGATTAGGTACTTACATCTTGCTTTGTGATTATCAACTATGTTGATTATTATTCTAATTTTTAATTGGACAGGGCTCATTGCTTACTCTTTTTATCGAGATTGAGGCTTGTCTAGATGACACTGATGCTGAAGGTGATGAGTTGGAAGGAGACCAGTCTTCATCTGACAAAGAAGAGGCTGATTTAACTGATGTAATGGCCGATTCAGATGATTAGGTCTCTAAGGAGGTTAAACAGAGGCTCAAAGACTTGGTGGAGATTTTCGAGGGCCTCTCTCTTTTCTTTATTCACAATAGCAATCATGATTGGGCCACTAGACTGTTGGAATACCTTCATGAAAATGCTCAGAAGAGTCCAGAAATCACGGTCGGCCATAAATCCATTATCAAAAATCTTCACAGGAGCTTGCCTATCGTCATTTCCAACTATTATAAAGCTGATAAATTCATGTCTGGTTTGGCAGAGAAAGATGCCTAAAAATGAAAGTTGGATGAGGAGGCAGTCTCGATTGTGGAAGCTATCAAGCAAGGGAGGAAGATCATCCTTGACACTGGTCTAGCTCATGAGAAGTTGAAGAATGAAGTAGCTGATTTGGAGTTAGTGCTAAAAAAGAAACAGGCCAATTTGGCTACTTTTGAGGCTGCTCAAAAGAGATGGGTGGAGCAAACACAACTTCATAGTGCCCGGATGAAGCAGATACAAGAGAAAAGGAAGAACTTGTGTCTTCAAATCACCAAACTACAAGGGCAAAAAGACTCTGTTGTGCTGGACTAACAGAATGCCACCAGTGCTTTGTCAGAGATTGTTGATGTTTTTAAAATAAAAACTACTTAATCGGTTGGGTTGTGACCAACAAAATAATTATTTGAATGTTTGAATATTTGACATTCGTGATCGTTTTGAATGTTATGATCTTTTATTGGCTTGTGGGATGTCCTGATTTATTTGATATTTTTTTTTACTTATATAATTTTTTCGTTTGAATATTTTGATACTTTGTGATGCCATACTTAGAGTGTTATCAATCTATATAAACCGACGTATATGATCTGTCTTAAATAATTCATCGACCTCATACTTATGATGCTAGCCAGTTAACTTTGTTAAAATGAATAAAGAATATTTCAAACATAACTTTATTCAAAATAAATTAGCTCAAAAGATCCAATCAACTTTAATTACACAACAATAACTGGCTTGAAAACATCCAATCAGCCTTAACTAGTATAGGGCTATAAGCTAACTTCAATTATATTGCCTAGCTTTGTCAAAAGTTGACTGATCTACCACATCCCATATGGATGGGAAATGAGCTTTTAAATATTTGCTATTGATCGATCTGGCATGCAGTGAACTGTCATTGTCAGCTAAAAGATAAGAGCCCCCCCTTAACACTTGAATAACTGAAAAGGGGCCTTCCCAATTCGGCTTAACACTTGAATAACTGAAAAGGGGCCTTCCCAATTCAGACTTCATTTTTTAAGAGATTGGTCCTTAAGTCTGATGGGCAGTACGTGTTTCCAAACTATGTCTCCCTCTTTAAAGAACTTGTATTTGACTTTCTTATTGTATGCCCATTCCACTTTCCTTTTCTGTACCTATATTTGGTCATACACCAATAGCCTTTCTTCACTAAATGATCTAGCTCCTACAACATGCTTTCAGTATACTGTGAGGCTGATAGCTTCAAATGGACCTGTGTCCTTAGTGATGCCACCGTCAATTCCATCGGTAACACATATTTGTGGCCATAAACTAGTTTGAAGGGTGAAGTGTATATGGCCATTTTCTGACTAGTTCTTAATGCCCAAAGTATCTCAAGTAAAGTTTCATACCATATTCGTGGATTCTCTTCAATGGACTTTTGAATCATCATCTTTACCAACTTGTTGGTTGCTTTGGCCTGTTCGTTTGCCTAGGCATAGTATGATGATGAGTGAAGTAGCTTGATCCTGTAGTTTTTAGCAAATGCCCGAATTTCTTCCCCTGTGAACATAGTACCCTGGTCTGTGGTTATAGACTCTAGAATCCTGAAGTGATGTATGATTTACTTGGCGATAAAAGTCAATGAGTGCTTGCTGATTAACGGTCTTTAAGGGAATGATCTCTACCTACTTTGTGAAATAGTATGTTGCAACAAACATGAAACTATGCCCTTTGGATAATGGAGGATAAACTTTCCTAATGATGTCCATCGCCGATCCTTTGAATGGCCAAGGCTTGATGACAGAATGCAATTCCTCAGCTGGAACGTATTGGACCGGTCCATGCTTCTAGCAAGCTTTACATCCTTTGGCGTAATCATTGTAATCCTGCTCTATGGTTGGCCAAAAGTATTCGTATTGCCATATCAACCATTTCATCTTCCTTCCTCCTTGATGTGGGCCTGTAATTCCTTCATGTGCTTTGACCATGATCAACATTGCTTCCTTCGGGCCGATGCACCTAAGTAGCTCCCCAGAAACTAATCTTCTATATAGCTCTTCATCCGTTAAATATATTTTTGTTGCTAGCACTCTGATGTGATGTTTGGCTTGATGGGTTGTTAAGGTATTCTTTAATCTCCAGCCTCCAATCAGCCTCAAGATCCAGGGCAGCAACTTGAAAATAAAGATCATTAGATTTGGCTAAAAAAGAAGAATGAGGTCTGTTCAATGTTGGTATAGATGACATCTTGTCCTTATAACTAGAGCTCAATTGTGTTTGCTTCACCATTGGCCTCTCTTTCTAGAAACTGCAGTCGGGCTCTTGTAAATCCTTTCAACAGGTGTTGTACATTGTTGTAATATGCCCCAAGTATTGCTGACTTGCACTTATATTCCTCTGAAACTTATTTTACTACCAGTATTGAGTCGCCAAAGATATCTACATCATGCACCCCTAGTTTGGCTAGGATGTCAAGTGCTATCGGGAGAGCTTCGTACTCGACTTGATTATTTGTATAGGAGAAATCGAGTAGGAATGATAGCTTTGTATTGATGCCATGAGGTAATTCAAGGACTACACCTACACCCAAGCCCGATGACGCTTTTAAGCCATCAAATCATACTATCTATGCCTTTGCCTCATAGAGATCAATTGTTGTGTCTAAAGCAGGATGATTGACCAAAAAGTCAACTAATACCTATCCTTTGATAGCCTTTTAAGGCATATATTGTAATGTAATCTTTGATAGAGCCACAACACATTTACCAAGTTGATTTCTAAGGAACGTTCTTGAGAGGATGTATTTGATTACATTAGTTTGGCTAATCGCCCATACCACTGAAGAGAGAAAGTAATACCTGAAGTATAAACATGGTCCTAGCTTCTCGATGGAGGAATACCTTGTCTTAGTGTCTGTCAGAGCCTAATTGAGGTAGTAGATTGACCGCTTGCATCCTTCCTGCTCCTGAGCAAGTAGACTACCTATAAAGGCATTAGAAGCCGAAATATAAAGAATTAAGGGCACATTCAACCTTGGACCAACCATAATTAGAGGATGTGTTAGGTATGCCTTGATTTGATCGAACGCGTATTGGTGTTTAGTCGTCCATACGAAATCCTCTCTATCTTTAAGCTTCAGTAAGGGTGACCAAATTCTTAATCGACTTGCAGTGTTGAATATGGACAATCTAAGGTAGTTTATTTTTCCAATTAATCTCTGCAGCTCTTTTTTGGACTTAGGAGGTGTAGCTTCAATAATTACTTTGGTCTTGTTGGTGTCCACTTCTACCCCCCTCTGGTGCACCAAGAATCATAAAAAATGAACTGCTGACACTCCAAAGGCACACTTGAGCGGGTTCATTTTTAACCAATAGAGCCTCATTCTTTTGAATATCTTTATTAAGTGCTCTAGATACCACTTATCCACCTTAGATTTTACAATTACATTATCTATATAAACCTCCATGAAATTGCCAATCAATGAGTCAAAGATCTCGTGCATCACCAACTGATAAGTTGCCCCTAAATTTTTAAGACCGAACGACATGACCACCCATTCGAAAGGACATTAAAAAGCTACCTTGCTCACATCAGTCTCCTTAATCTTTATCTGGTTATAACCTGAATGCCCATCCATAAGACTAAGGATGTAGTGGCCTGACGCTACGTCACTGAGCATATCAGCCATGGGCATAGGATACTCATCTTTTGGTATTGCAAGATTCAAATTCTTAAAGTCAATAAACACCCTGATTTTTCTATTCTTTTTCACTAGAGGAACTATGTTTAACAGAAACTGTGTATATTGCACTTTTCGGATGAAACCCGCCTCAGTAAGCTTTTTGATTTCATCAGCCACCAAATTTTCCACATCTCTAAACATTCACCTAGGAGGCTGAATATGATGCCAATAAACAGGTTTTATAGGCAATTCATATTCCACAGTTTTCGGTCTAAACCAGGTATCTCCTAGTACGTCTAGAAGAAACAATCTTTGTATTTCCTTAGTAACTCCACCAGCCTTTCTTCAAACTCTAGGCTGAGCTTGGAGCTAATGTATATTGGTCGTTTATCAGCCTCAGTCCCCAAATTGATTTCATTCAATAAGTTTGGGGTCTGTATATGATCATCTCCTATTTTACTTGCAGGGATATGCATATCACTAATTTTCAATCGGCCTATGGGATCCTGTTCTTCTTCTTCGAAGATACACTCGGTCGATTGAACTAGCTACTGCTTGAACAAGTTTGCAATATTATTATCATCATTAGTTATAATTGTTCAACCAACTCCTCCTGCTGTAGTTACTGCAAGCCGATCCAGTCCAATACATGGCTTGTTGCCTTTCTTGAAGCTAGTGAAATGGGGCAAATACATCATAGCTTCTGCATGAAAGGCCTCTTCCCCAAATGGGTTAGGATCTCCATGGATAAACTCCACATCCCTTTCTGGCTTCCATATGAATGACATTTGATGCAGAGAGGAAGGTACACATGGATTATAATTTATCCAATCCCTGCCAAGGAGAACATTATAGTTGGTCTTCACATCCATGACAAAGAAACCCCCTTGTGATTCATGTCTGCCTACTTTGACATTCAACATGATGAAACCTTTAGGAGCCCGATCATGTCCTGTAAAATCAGTCATAACAACATAAGTTTTCTCAAGATTTTTAATTTTTAAACCGATTTTCTTCAGAGTTTAGAGTGGTAAAATGTTGACTCTAGCACTATTGTCAACTAAAAATCTCTTCATTTCTACCTCATTAAAATCGGCCTTGATATAAAATAGACGAATATGCCTAGTTATGAGATGATCAGGCCATGGGATAGTTAAGGATGCCCCCTGTCCATTGTCAAGTTCACAGCCATAAGGGTGATTACATCCCCATCCAATATGGATCTTTGACCAGGCTTTGGTTTGAATTCATTTGTCAAAGTAACCACATTGATGTTAGAGCCCAATATATCTCCTTTTGGCGATGGTGGGGTTAATAATCCATCTTTGATTTTTTCCTCATTTGCAAACTAATAGTACTGCACCTTCCCTTTTCCTTTGTCCTCTTTGTGGAGGTTAAAATTGGAATAAGGCTTTTTTTTAGGATTAATCTTTTCACCATATATCTTTTTGACTGTCTGATCCCTATCATCTTTCACCCTCTTTTCATGTTCCCGTTCTTTAGGAGTCCTATTGTAGACGGCAGGGCTTAGCGCGAGCCTAAGTTTATTGCAATTGCGACACTGTTTGAGCTCAGGGCTCTAGAAACACACTAACCACTATCACAAAGACATAGCATGGAGATGAGGAGTCGCCACCTAGGGTAATAACTAGGACAAATCGAAAGTGGTGGTAACTCGATTCTCTAATACAAGCTAGCACCACAACTAGGAGTTCTGGATATGAAATACCAACTTCTTTTAGTCTTATGTTCATTTAGATTTATTTTATTAATTACTATCTTATTCCTTAATTATATGCAATTTCATTAAACCCTAATTAAACATCCATCAAACCCTAAGGCAACCAATCCATGAAAAAGCACATAACAAATGCATTCAAAGCATAATGTCCCTAAATCTAAACTATATTAGATTTTAATTTAACTAAATCTACATATTTTATTTACAAGTGAAATGGAACTAAAAATGGGCCTACATTTTGATAATTAGTGAGCCTAAATCTATTGTTTTTAATTCTAAAAGTAGGCCTAGGTCTATTAAATTTTAAAAGAAAAAGAAATAAATTAGTGAGCTTAATTATAATTAAATGAAATGATCTTAAGTCTACAAATTATGAAGAAGGCTTTATTAATGAGCTGAGCTAAGTCTAAGTTAATTTTATTTAACTAAAAATGGGCCTAAAATCTAAATTAACCTAAATGGGCCTAAGTTAATTAATTAAACCTAAATTTCATTTTAAAGGCCTATTTTATTAGTGAGTTAAACTTACATGTGGGTTTGGGGCCCAAAACAAATAAAAATAAAAATAAAAAAGTCCAAATAAAAATAATAAAAAATAATAGATAAAAAACAAACATTATATGATTTTTTTAGCCCTAATTTTAATTACATACAACCTAAAATTAATCTAAAATCACCATTAATTTTAATTGAATTTACCAAATGAAACCCTAATTTACTAACCAATTAATTAAAATAAAAACACATGTCACACACATGATTGCACTATTCCTACCATTGGGGCTATTACAATTATCTACTGAGAATAAAAATTAAAATTAAAAAAATAAATAAAATACAAAATAAAATTACAAAATAAATGAATAAAAAATCCTAAAACTACGTTCAAATAAAAAAGTTAATCC
>CATIWM010460227.1:0-11789 GCA_949671775.1 Mallotus repandus
AAAAAAATAAACTCAAAAGTATGACTGAAGTTTAAGTTTAATTTTACACTTACATTAAGAAAGTTTAATTTTGCCATGTCAGACACTCTTATGCCACATAAGATGGCCACTGCAGCTATCTGGCACACGTTTATTGTCGTCTGGATAGATTTGCCACTACTCAAAAAGTTGGAGGAGCAAATTGAAATTACTTTGAAATTAGGATTAGTTTGATGATTGGTCTATAGTTGAGGATAGAAATGATAAGGCGAGTTTTAAGTTTTTTGTCATGACAGCCACTCTTATGCCACATCAGATTGCCACTTGATCTCTGTCATAAGCTCAATGTCATTTGGATAGACTTGGAACCACTTGAAAAGTTGGAGGAGCAAATTGATACAAATTTGAAATTAGGATTAGATTGATAATTGGCCTACAGTTCATGACAGAATTTATCATTTTCCTTAAAAATATGTATCGAATATTTTCTTTGTCAATTTCCATGTCATTTTCGATCTTAAATGCACATGTGGTTACCAAATTTTTATTTTATTTCAATTCAGATACTCAGTTTCAAATTGTATCTTTTTAATGTCAAATATTTTATTTAAACTAAAATTATAACTTAATTAATCCTAATTCTATTAAGTAAATTAGTCTCATTATATTTATTATAGATAAACATATTTGTTACTTAATGTTATCTTATGTATTGTTTGTTAGTGTATAGTTACATGTTTCTTATCATTCTTATCATGTACTCTATATATGTAGTTATTCATTAATCAGTAATACAACAACAGTGACCATTCATTCACAAATCCTAAGTTGGTATCAAAGCAAGACCAACGTGTCGTCCTCTTCTTCTCAAACCAGCTCTTCCGAAAAATTTTCCTTTGCTGCAAATATGAATGTCTTGACTCCACTTCTTACTTTTCCTACTACCCTTTCCTCCTCAACCCCAACAAACCTTTTCTATTAAATTGAACTCTAAGAACTATATTCCTTGGAAGCTTCAATTTCAACCATTGTTAAATTTTTACAAACTTCATGGGATTCTTTATGGAATCAAACCTGCTCCCCCAAAAGCCACCCTCAACACTACTACTCAAGAATAAGAACCAAACCCTGCTTATACCACCTGGTTTTCCAAAGATAAAATATTATTTTTATGGCTTCTCTAATCTATCTCTGAAAAAGTGTACCCGCATTTAATCTGGTTGAAGTCTGCCTCTGTGGTTTGGCAAACCTTATCAACCGCTTTTGGCATGGTGAACAATGCTCAAAGAACTCAACTCTACATTAAGTTACATAACCTTGCAAAAAATGACTTGTCAGTCTCTGAATACCTTTTTAAAGCTAAGAACATTGCTAATAATTTGGCTCTTACTAGAAAATAATTATCTACAGCATAATTCAATGCCATCATTTTTCAAATCTTGGTCCAGATTTCAATGGTGTCTGTAGACGATGGGGTTTAGCATGCGTCCAACTTTATTACAACTGTGACACTATTTAAGCTCAAGGCTCTAGGGAACACACTAACCATTGTCATAAAGACATGGCGTGGAGATAAGGAGTTGCCACCCAGGGTAATAACTGGGACAAATCAAAGGTGGTGGTAACTTGATTCTCTAATACAAGCTTGCACTACAACAGGAGTTATGGATATAGAATACCAACTTCTTTTAGTCTCGTGTTCATTTAGAATTAGTTTATGAATTACTATCTATTACTCTAATTACATGCAATTTCATGTAAACACTAATTAAACATCCATCAATCCCAAAGGCAACCAATCATGAAAAGGCATATAAGAAATGCATTTATACAAAGAACATCGACCCTAGGTTAGTCTAATCTACATATTTTTAATTAAAGTGAGCTAAGTTTGCATATTTTAATTTACAAGTGAACCTAAAGCTAATAGCCCTAATTCCTACTCAATTTTATTTAAATGAGCCTAATTTTATTTCTAAAATAGGCCTAAGTTTACAAATTATGAAAGCTTAAATTAGTGGGCCTAAATCTACAATTTTTAAATCTAAATAGCCTTAGTTCTACAAATTATGAAAAAAGAATTAAATTAATGAGCTAATTCTAAATTAAATTAAATTAATCTAAGTGGGCCTATATCTAGATTAACTAGGTGGACCTAAGTTATCTTTAACCTAAAATCTAATTAATTATAGGCCTAAACTCCATTTAATTAATTAACCTAAAACCTAATTAAATTATTAAGCCTATTCAATGACTAGATGAATCTAGTGAATTAACCTAAAACCTTAAAAACAAAGGAAAATGAATGAACTTGCAAATCATAAAAAAAATGAAGCAAAATAATAATAACGAAAATGATAAACAAGACAATAAACAAAATAATTAAAACATATATTGAATAACATCTAACCCTAATTTAATTAACATGCAACCTAAAATTAATCTAAAGTCATCATTGATTTTATTAGAGTGTTACCAAATAAACTTATTTACTAATAAAATTTTTTAAAAGCAATAAAAGTAGAGGGTTTCACTATGATCTCACTAATGGGGTTATTACAATGATCTACAAAACAAAATAGTTAATTAAGTACAAACGCCAAAAAAATAAAACATAAAATAAATAAACAACAAATTAATCAAAAATTAAATAAACCCTAAAAAAACTAAATTCAAGTACACAATTAAAATCCATGGCATTCTATGGGTTTTTATGGGTTCTCCATAGGTTTTCTCCATTTGTTCAGTCACCCATCCATCATCATAAATACACGAAAAAATAGAACAAATACAGATTAGTAATTAAACAAAATTAATAATTAAAATTAAATCAAAATAGAATCAAATAGAATATTAATAAAAATGAAATAAAAAAATAGAAAAGAGTAGAAAAGAGATGGTTTAATGGATATAATATTGATTTGCTCCTCAGAGTGGTGTAAACCACCGTTGCTTTGAATAGATCTTCAATAATTGATTATTCTTCTCTAAAAGGTTGACTGCATCTTTAAAAAAAATAGTACGTAAAAAAGAAAAAAAAATTATCTGTGTATGTAGGTGTGCATGTGTGGCGTACAACCTCCTCTCCTTCAGGAGAGTTTACTTGTTTATATAGAAAACCATAACGCAATTATGTACTCATCTATGACTTCTTCTCCTCATAGGAGAGTCAAGTTCTGGTTTAATAAGGAATTTCAATTTCTAGAAAAATCAAGATAAATCCTAGAAAAGGGATTTATCTCATCATTTGACCAATAAAAAAATAATTTTTATTTACTAAAAAATTAAAAAAAAAACACAAAAAAAACATGGAACAGCATAATCCCAATCGGGATTATGTAATTCCGATCGGTATTACATAATTTCAATTGGTTTTTTTTTGTCAGAAATCTACTGTCCCAATCGGAAGTCTAGAAATTCGATCGAAAATCTAGATTTCTGATTGAAAATTCAATGTCCGATTCAGACCTTTTTTTAACTTTTAATTATAAAAGACCCTTAAGAGAAATAAAATTTTACAAATTAAGTCCTTTAAAAAACCAAATACGTTCTTTTGAAAATGCAATTAAGCTTTTGAAATTTCAAGCCTCAAATGTTGAAGATCTACTTATAATATTTTCATCATTGGAGTCCTATGTCACATCCACATTCTATCATCCTGAAATTAGGGGCTTACAATTGCCCCCCTTTGCCGCTGTTTGCTTGACAAATTGCGGCAAAGCAAATAAGCACATAATTTCTTAAAAACACAGAGTTTAGATACTTACCTGACGTATTATAGAGCGTTTGCCTATAACACTGAATCGTTCAATGTTGTTTTCATCTTTCCATGATGTAAGCTTTGTGCTACTGCAATCTATAATTGCTGGCAAGTTTTAAATTAACTGCAATCCTTCCATTACCCACTGACTTTAATCTGCTGCAACCTTTTAGTTGCTCACTTTTGACGCTTTGATGCTGCAGTCCAAAACTGCTCACAATTACCTGTCATTCTTTCATTACTCACCTTTGATGCTATAGTCCATAACTGCTCGCGATTAGTTGTAATCTTTTCATTACTCGCCTTTGATGCTACAGTCCATAACTGCTCGTGTTTTGCTTTGCTCGCCTTTAATGCTACAGTCCATAACTGCTCGCGATTAGTTGCAACCCTTTCATTGCTCACCTTTGATGCTATAGTCCATAACTACTCATGATTAGTTGCAACCCTTTTGTTGCTCACCTTTGGTGCTACAGTCCATAACTGCTAGCAAATTTTGATTTGAAAATACACTCTACTTGGATGTATAGTGTTGATTTGAAAATACACTATACTCGGACGTATACTGTTGATTTGAAAATACACTATACTCGGACGTATAATGTTGATTTGAAAATACACTATACTCGGACGTATAATGTTGATTTGAAAATACATTATACTCGGACGTATAGTGTTGATTTGAAAATACACTATACTCGGTTGTATAGTATTGATTTGAAAATACACTATACTCGGTCGTATAGTGTTGATTTGAAAATACACTATACTCGGACGTATAGTGTTGATTTGAAAATACACTATACTCAGACGTATAGTGTTGATTTGAAAATACACTACACTTTGACGTATAGTGTTGATTTAAAAATACACTACACTCAGACGTATAGTGTTGATTTGAAAATACATTATACTCAGACATAAAGTGTTAATTGATTTGAAAATACACTATACTCAGACATAAAGTGTTAATTTGATGAAATTAGCTATATTCCCTGTGGAACGTCTAGCTGTGATGCTATCACTACTATGTGGTGTCTAGCTAAAGTGAATTCAAAATGTTGTTGCAACTACTATATAACATATAACGAAATGAACTTCAAATTTATGTTATAGCTACCATATAGCATATAAATGAGTGAATCGGAGTTATAGCTACCACGTAGCGTATAACTGAGTGAATGCAGTGTGTGAAAAATGCAGACATCACCTTTTGAATTTCACATCGATAGAATTTTATGTTGGCGTTGACTGATTGCTTTGAATTTCTCTACTGATTGACTTTGATCAGTTGCCTTTATTGCTCAATGACCTTGATTTGACTTAATAATGCTAGTGCTGATGACCATACTGAGTGTATTTTCTTTTGGATTTAAAAAGTTGTTAAAATTAGTTTCAGCATAATGATTGTGCAAAAGTACATTAAATTAAGTAAATTCCTCATTTATCATAAGATAATGTGCATTCAACGTATCCCACTAATTTTTTATTTTCATGACTATCATTTATTTATCATTCGCAAAGTTAGAGGTATCATTAACCACCTTATGCTGAGAGTGTTTATTTACCAAGTGAAGAGTTGACTTTCACATCTAAATTTAGAGAGAATTTGTTAAACAAAACTTGTAGAAATTGAGCATAAACATATCGAATTCTGAGGATCAAAATAGTCTTTGAGTTATTGATGTGCTTTCTTCCTTATCCGAGTATTCCCCCGCCTTTCTGATATTACTCAACGTGGATATCATTGGAAAGGTTCTTCGGATACTCATACTCTTAAAGAGCATTGGAGTAAATAGAAAAGCTTTTAATGTGGTCCTCTTTTAGTATTGCCCCGACTTTCTCATATTACTCAGGGATGATACCACCGGAAGATTCACATTGATACTCTTACTCATTTCTAAGCATTGGAGTAGATTAGTAATGATTGCTCTTATTTCAATTATCCTCTTAGTATTCCCCTACCTTTCTCGTATTACTTAGCGTGGATACCGTCAAGGGATTTTTTATTCTTACTCAATTTGACCATTGGAGTAGATTGGATGCACATTTATTATTCAAAAAGACTGAATGATGCTCTAAATCTAAGAAATTTATGCTATAAGTCCATAGATTTCATATTCTTCCCCTCGTTCGGGTGCAAAGCCAGCATTAGATTGATTAAAGTTTAGAAACTCTCAGCATAAAGTTGTTAACTAGACATCGAAACTCTGTGTGGCTAATAAAAAATAGTCATTAAGATCGAAAGTTCATAAGATAAGTTTTCACACATGATCTCGTGAACTGGATGAATTTACTTTCAATTTGTGAATTTTAGTATGGACATTTCACTTTATTGTATAAACTAAAGGGATAGAGTCTTGTTACTTCCCTTGAGTATTTATCAAAACGCTTGTCACACAAGTGATATTCTGACGAATGATTGATGTTTTCCTTCTTGCCCATTCTTACTTTTGTGCTGGTTCTTCTCCTTCTTTTTTTTGTTCTTTTTGTTTTTCATGCACAAAAATACCATAAGTTAGTCTGGTTTGTTTGCAGATAAAGAAACTTTGTCAAAATGCAACATTATTTTTTGCACTCTTCCTTTTTTATTATGTTGATGATGTCTTAAATCACAAGCGTCTTGATACTTTGCCCTTGAAGTAGTGGCATAAAGCTGAGTTTGTCTTTCTATCACCCTCATTGATGCTATGACAAAAAGGGCTTCATTCCTCTTCCTAATATCCCCTGCAAAAGAGATTTAAGAGTTAGAGGTCTTATTTTATGATCAGAGAAATTTTAGAGTGCATTCATCTCAAGATTTGAGTGCATTCTCCCCTTTTAAGGTCAATGCATGTATCATTGGTATATTGGACCTTCTCATAATTGCATTCCATACCCTATACCATTCTGGATGCTGAGGAATTATGCTAAGAGAGGCTCTTCAAGGACTGGATGCTTTATCTTTGCTTCATTTGTGAATACTCTAACTACTTTTTTGTTCTTTTATAATACTAATTTTGAATGTTAGCAATGGAGTATTTGTACAACCTTGACTTGTTTCAAAAATCTTTTACCATGGAATGCAAGTATTTCACAACAGATGTATGCAAATGTATGCATACTATGTATGATATGCATGATCCTAACAGGTTTGCTATGGAGTAGAGTTATGCTCGTAGCTTGGAGTGTGAGAACAATGTGCTTCTTCAATAACTTGCAAATTTGAACCTTGAATGCTTCGAAGTTAGTACTTTTGATGTTAGAGCTTCTGATATAGTTCCTCAAATAAATGACCGACTAAAGGATGAAGTCCATTATCTGACACTAGAGCTTCTTGATTGACTGATGCACTATTAAACTTTTCCTTTATGACACTTGATGCATTGATATGCTTGTTGTTTACCTCTTTCTACTCCTAGAACATCTGTACTGACTTTTATACTTCAGTGTTCATTTTCAGTCTTTGAGTGCAAACTCACTATTCCCCCCCCCCCCCCCAAAATTACCCCCAGAGATACAATTTGCCCCCGATTTCTGATAATTTTCTTCCATAAAGATGGTGACACCAACATTATCACTATTCTTGGAGAATGGAGCAAAGCTCATGCCTCTTATTCTAACTGGACTTATCAACACCCTTTCTGGCAAACTTCTTGTTTCTTCATTATGCAACCAAAATCTTTTATTTTATTTCTTTTTTTTCTTTTTTTTCTTTCGTTTCTTTTCTTATGCCTCTATTTTTGCCTAAGCTATCCTTCCAAGTTTTCAACTTAGCAGGCTTGCCCTAACTTTTGCCTAAGCCGCCCTTGCGGGTTTTTAACTTAGCGAGCTGAATTTTTCTTTTCTTTTCTTTCTTTTTTATAACTTTGATTGCTGAAGAAACTCAACTTAATTTGTTCATTGCTCCTATTGATCTTTTATCTTACTAATCCCATCAGTTGCTATCTCGTGTATTGAAGGTACAGAGGAGTATCTAAACTAATTGAAGAGAATTCTTAACACTGAGATCCACTAGACGTGCTCTTAATGGAGGCTGGACAAATGTAGAATTTATAGCTTCGAAGAACTCTTAAGCAAAATATGAGGCTTGATATTGCCATCATGATTGAGGATAACTACAAGGTATAGGTTGGCACCTAAATTCTCTAGATACAAAAAGACACTTGATTTTACTATAAAAATTACAAAGGGTAACAAAAAGAGAAAATAAAACTAAAATAATGATCTCATAGCTCTGATTTTTTAGCTTTCATTATGTTTTGTATTTCCATTCAGATACTTATGCAATATGATAAAGACGAATATGCGATATTTGAACAATAAACTCAAATTCAACTTTATTCATTCATTAGGGCAAAAATAAGAACATTCATTACATTACATGATACAACTCTTGTTATTAGTTAGGCCTTCTGAAATTTTCTCACATAATATTTTTCTCTCATATTTACATAACTAACCCCTTCATTCATTCTTTATTTTCTTTTATTTTTCTCTTTTCATATTCTCTCAAATTTTCTCTCTCCTTAAAAGTCATACCATGTGATATATGAATGTTCTTTGAATTTTCATTCGTGCCCATGCTGAATGAATCTAGTTGAAATTGGATTTCTGCCAAGCATGTAGATGCGATTAGTATCACAATGTACGATTTCATTAGGATGCACATTACACAAATAAGCACAATCAGAATTCATATCATCGATCAATAAAGTAAAAGTTTTAAAGAAACTAAAATGTTATAAAAAGAAAACACAAGAAATTTATTTTCTATTCATGCTAGGGATGCTAAGTCTTAAGGTGGTTGTCCTTTAGGTTACTGATGTAGCAGCTATTCTCGATGACCATGGTTCACTTTTGTAATGTCAATCTGCACATTATAGCCTTCATTGTCCTCTTCTTCAAATTCATCTCCCCATCCAGTAGGCACCATTGTTTCAAAGGGTATGTCACTAGAAGATGGCTTAGTGTAAAACACTTTATAGTCAAACTTGCTTGAGGGCTGTCCTAACAAATCTTCAAATCCTTGTTGTGGCTGCTTAGGAGCCTCAGATTTCTCACTATTCTCACTTAATGGCTTACTGTAATCTCCAAATTACCGCATCCTTAAGGTGTGATTAATTCAATAGGAATATCATAAGAATGTGGTTTGGAGAAAAATACTTAATAATTGAATTTACCAGAAGGTTGGCCCAATAAATCTTCAACTCCTCTCCAGGATTTTTTGGAGGCATCAGGAGTATTCTCATTGGTTTTAAGGTTTAGGTCCTCAAAGGAGCTTAGTACTTCTTCCTCACTAACTCCTGAATTAATCATCATGGTAGTTAGGGGTGGAACATTTTGGTAGTTTGGGAAAGGATTATTTCTAGTGTTCGGGTTTTTAGGGTCTGTGATTTTCCCAGAGTCTATAAGGTTTTAGATTTTATTTTTGAGGCGAATGCAGTTATCTGTGGAGTGATTGAGGTTTTGGTGGAATTTGCAATGCTTGTTTGGGTTATAGTCTGGGGTGTTTGAGTTTGGTGGGTTTGGATTAGGTAAAGGTTAAAGTAAACCTTTTTGCATTAGACGCTCTAGGACCTTTGACAAAGGTTGGTTAAAGTTTGAGAATCTCCTCGGTTGTTGGGCAGCATGCACTTCCACAGCTTGACTAGTGTTTATTTGTTGTGTGCCCCCAGTTAGGTAGTTTCCTGTCCCAGTGCTTCTAATATTTTTCTTCTTTTCATTCTCAATCTCCTCAGCTTACAACCCATCATCATAAAGGTCTAAAAATGTCTTAGGGTTCATCATTTGCAACCTCTCAACCAAATTAGGTGACACATTATGGATAATCATCCTAACTTGATCTTTTTCAGCCAATTTATTTTTCATTAATTTTTCCTTATTCATGAATCTAGTTAAAAAGTCTGAAAAAGATTCATTAGGTTTTCACTTTGTCAATTCCAAATGATAGACACCTCTAGCTTGGTGTTATGGTCATACTGCTTCAAAAAAGCAGCACATAGCTCTCTCCAATCAGCCTGCACTAATTTCTCTAATCCATGATACTAATTCATAGTTATTCCATCCAAAGACAGTACAAACAGCTTAGTAACCACTGCTCATGGGGCTTTAGTGATACTCATAGTTGTAGTGTATTGACTAAGGTGTATCCTTGGATCTCCAGTACCATAAACTTTTGGAGCTGAGGCATTTTAAACTTGTCTGGGAGCTTATCATCTTCAATGATCATCATATCATCAAAGTCAAATGAATATCCCATGCCTTGTCCTCTCATCAATTCTTCCATTTTGGACATCTTTTGAGACAGTGCTTCCATCTGCTTAGATTCTAGCTCTTGAACTTGCTCAAGCGATTCCCTCTTTGCTTTCTTAATCATGTAGTTCTCAACATCCTCCAATTTCACTTCAGCATTTAGTGCATTCCTAGTAGCATTCATTGGTTGCCCACAGCATTTTCAAGTGGTATAGGTGGAGCATCCTCAACAGGAGGATTAGCAGCAGCAGGTGGTATAACAGCAAGAGTAGGTACAGCTGCAGGAGGTGGCATTAACCCAGCTAGGGCTTATCTCAGTTCATCTTGCATCATTGCTCTCATGTCATCCATCAATGCTCCTTTGATGTCCTCTAGGGTCCAAGTTCCTTTTTCCATCTCTATTGTCTATGTGATTGGTGTTGGTGTAGCTTCCAAGTAAAGCGGGTTGATCAGGCTCTTTTCTAAACTGTGAAGGATCTCTTTGGCTATAGACTTTAGGCTTGAATCAGTCCTCACCAATCTACCACCTTTCTATTCCCAAATATAAAAAGACCCGGATGAATCTATGATGGCTGGAAAACAAAGGGTTAGTATAATGCATGAACTATATGTATGCATGTATGCATGATGCACGTGCTATACAACAAGTAGCAAATAATAAGTAACAAGTCAAGTATACAAGTATCAAATCAAGTGCACAACATACATCCTTCCAACCTTATTCCTCCCACACACGTATTCAATGGTGAGTTTCTTTTCCTAGGATTTTTTGTCTGGGCCTCAATATCAACAGGGGATATCAAGAACCGACACGCATGTCATATCTCTCAAAGTATAGAAACAGCATTTCTAAGTATATAAGCTTAGCCCAATCTTTATTAGTCCAAATGGGCTTTTTAAAGTATAGGCTTAGGCCTTTATAGATAGAAATACCTCATGGCAACAAAAGAAATTTGGGTAGATCATAGGGGAAGTTACTAGGCCACTATATGAGATGAGTCCGGTAAAAAGGGTCAAGGTTCCCTTATCAAGATGTCCTCCTTTAAGTCTTGAGTTATAGGCCAAGGTTGGAGGGGCCCGACATCCTTTACAGACTCGAGAGAAGACTACCCCCCTTTAGGACTTGGGTTACAAACTCTGGTTAGATGAGCCCAGTAATCTCTCTTGAACCGAGTTAAGGCTAAGAGTGATGGTTAGCCAATTTACAATCCCAAGAAGCTAGTGGAATCAAGGGACCATAAACTAATGCCATTAGTTAGTAGGGACATGCAAAAATGAATGCAAGAATAAAATAATAATTAATAAAATAATTCTAAAGAACACAAGTAGAATCAGTATCTCTTATCCCGATTGGAGTCGCCACTGTAGACGGCGGGATTTAGTGTGCGTCCAAGTTTATTGCAACAGCGACACTATTTAAGCTCAGAGCTCTAAGGAACACACTAACCACTATCACAAAGACATGGCGTGGAGATAAGGAGTCGCCACCCAGGGTAATAATTGGGACAAATTGAAGGTGGTGGTAACTTAATTCTCTAATACAAGCTAGCACCACAACCAGGAGTTTTGGATATGGAACACCAACTTCTTTTAGTCTGATATTCATTTAAAATTAGTTTATGAATTACTATCTTATCCTCTAATTACATGCAATTTCATATAAACCCTAATTAAACATCCATCAATCCCAAAGGCAACCAATCATGAAAAAGCATATAAGAAATGCATTCATACAAAGCACATTGACCCTAGGTTAGTCTAATCTACATATTTTTAATTAAAGTGAAAATGCCCTAGAGGGGTGGTGAATAGGGCT
>CATIWM010460275.1:0-11995 GCA_949671775.1 Mallotus repandus
GACTGTCCATGGAGAATGAGAATTATGTGAACAACTTTAAAGGACAACAGAATCAAGTGCATAGGATCACCTACAATCCAAGTTGGAGAAATCATCCTAATTTCACCTGGATCAATCAAGGAAATAACCAGTGGAGGCCACAAGCACCACCAGGTTTTGGAGGGAAAAATGCACAACATCACCAATCTAATTTCCAGCATGAAAAAAGTTCATCTTCTAAGACCTCTTTAGAGAGCAAGTTAGAGAAGTTCATGGATGTGATGTCTACAAAAATGAACCAATAAGATGAAGCCACAAAGAGGTTGGAGAATAGATTTGAGTAGATGTATCAAGACACTCAGCTCATGTTCAAGAATCACTCTTCTTCTATCCATAATTTAGAAGTGCAAATGGGGCAATTGGTAAATTATTTATCAATGAGGAATCAGGGTTCTTTGCCAAGCAACACTGAAAAGAATCCAAAAGAGCAGTTGAAAATAATTACCTTAAGAAGTGGAACAGAAATTCAACCCCCCAAAAGTAACTGTGGAATATGAGAAAGAAAAGAAGAAGGAAAAGGAGAAAGAATAAGAAGATGAATGGGTTGAGGTACAAGAGAAGAAGAAACAAGAAGATGGAGGTAAGAATAAAGAGGAGCTTATTGAAAAATCAAAATTCCCCCACACTTATGTACCTCCAGTTCCTTATCCCCAGATGTTAAAGAAACAGGAGCATGATCATCAGTATGTAAAATTTTTGGAGAGGTTTAAGGCACTCCACATCAGCATGCCTTTTGTGGAATTTCTTTCCCAAATGCTAAAGTATGCTAAGTTTCTCAAGGAGCTAATTTCCAATAAAAAGAAGTTACAGGAGTATAAGACAATCACACTCACAAAAGAGTGTAGTACAATCATCTCAAATAAACGTCCTTTGAAAAGGAAGCATCCAGGGAGTCTCACTATTCGATGTTCTATTGGAAATTTACAATTTCAAAGAGCTTTATGTGATTCTAGAGCTTCTATTAATCTTATGCCTCTATCTATTTACAGGAAATTGGGGCTAGGAGAAGCAAAGTCCACAAGTATCAAATTGCAACTTGTAGATAGGACAGTGAAGGAACCAGAAGGCATAGTGGAAGATGTGCTAATAAGGGCTGGGAAATTCATTTTCCCATTTGATTTTATAGTCCTTCACTTTGAAGAGGATGAGAATGTCCCATTGATCCTTAGTATGCCTTTCTTATACACTGCAAAAGCAATTATTGATGTTTATAATGGAACTCTTATATTAAGAGTGGGGGATGAGAGCTGCATGTTTCATGTTTATCAAAGCCTGAAATATCCCTATGATGAGAATTTTTGTATGAGAGTGGATGTTATTGATGAATATGTAAGTGAAGTCCAACACAGAAGGTTGGTAAATTTTGTGGAAAATGAGGATATTAAGAAGTGTTTTCAGATAAAATCCTCTCAAGATAAAGTACATCTCAAACACCAACCCCACACCACCCATAAAATTACCAAACACTGAACCCACACCACCTTCAATTATGAAACCACCAAAACTAGAATTGAAACCTTTACCCCAATATTTGAGGTACACTTTTATAGGAGAAGATCAAACATTACCTGTGATCATATCCTCTAAACTGAGTAAAGAACAAGAGGATTTATTGGTGGACATGCTGAAGAGGAGAATAAAAGCAATTGGTTGGCAGATTTCTAACATAAGGGGTATAAGTCCTTCTTATTGCATGCATAAGATCTTGATGAAGGACGGACACAAGCAAACTATTTAAAGGAAGAGGAGGCTCAATCCAAACATACAAGAAGTGGTGAAGAAAGAGGTAGTCAAGCTTCTTGATGCAGAGATCATTTACCCAATCTCAGACAATTCATGGGTGAGCCTGATTCAATGTGTTCCAAAGAAGGGTGGAATAACAATTGTGAAAAATGAGGAAGTGGAGTTCATTCCCATAAGAGCTGTAAGTGGATGGAGAGTGTGCATTGATT
This sequence comes from Mallotus repandus, assembly GCA_949671775.1. Classification (NCBI taxonomy): domain Eukaryota; kingdom Viridiplantae; phylum Streptophyta; class Magnoliopsida; order Malpighiales; family Euphorbiaceae; genus Mallotus; species Mallotus repandus. The sequence goes on from CATIWM010460275.1 coordinate 1,992, forward strand.
ACAGAAAGCTGAATGCATCCATGAGAAAAGATCACTTCCTTTTGCCTTTCATTAATCAGATGTTAAAGCAGATAGTAGGACATGCCTTTTATTATTTTCTAAATGGTTACTCAGGGTATAATCAAATTGCAATAGTTCTAGAAGATCAGGAAAAGACCACTTTTATATGTCCCTATAGGACATTTGCATACAAGAGGATGCCATTTGGATTCTGTAATGCTCCTACGACATTCCAGAGATGTATGATGGCCATATTTGCAGATTTGGTAGAGGAGATCATGAATGTTTTCATGGATGAATTTTCAGTCTATGGAGACTCATTAGAGGAGTGTCTGAGTAATTTGGAGCAAGTTCTTGCGCACTATAAGGAGACAAACTTGGTGCTGAATTGGGAAAAGTGTCATTTCATGGTAGATGAAGGAATTGTTCTTGGGCATAAAATTTCAAAAAAAGGCATTGAAGTTGACAAAGCAAAGGTGGAAGCAATTGAGAAGCTGCAATACCCCACAAATATGAAGGGAGTCAAGAGTTTTCTTGGCCATGCAGGCTTCTATAGGCAGTTCATCAAGGATTTTTCAAAAATCTCTAAACCCCTTTGTAAGTTGCTCGAAAAAGATTCACCTTTTAATTTTACTAATGAGTGTAAATTGGCTTTTGACAGGTTAAAGGAAGCCCTTATCTCAGGTCCTATAGTAATGGCACCAGATTGGAGTTTGCCATTTGAGTTGATGTGTGATGCCAGTGATCATGCAATAGGAGTTGTTTTTGGTCAAAGAAAGGAGAACAAACTGCTTGTGATCTATTACACAATCCGAACATTGACAAATACACACCTGAACTACGCTACTATAGAGAAGGAGATGTTGGCAGTCATTTTTGCCTTTGACAAATTCAGATTTTATCTCCTTGGTTTTAAAGTGATTGTGTATACAAATCATACAGTATTGAAGTACCTAATGAATAAGAAAGATTCCAAACCAAGGCTCATTAGATGGCTGTTGTTGTTGCAAGAGTTTGATATTGAGATTAGAGACAAGAAGGGCTCTAAAAATGTAGTAATTGATCATTTTTCAAGGCTAGATGCAGACTAAAAAGAGAAGGATATACAAGGGCCTATCAGTGAACTATTTCCAGATGAGATGCTTTTCACTATATCTCATGTGGGTGATCCATGGTTTACTAATATAACAAATTTTCTATCAAGTGGGATCATACCAGAAGAGTTCACTCCTCAACAGAAGAAAAAGTTGTTTTATGACTCTAAATTCTATATTTGGGATGTGCCATTTTTATGGAAATTGTGCAATAATGGTATGGCTCAAAGATGTATAGCAAAGGAAGAAGTTGGGTCAATTTTGTATAATTGTCATGGGAATGTCAATGGTTGACATTATAGATAAAAAAGGACAGCTGCTAAAGTTCTTGAAGCAGGGTTCTATTGGCCTATACTTTTTCAAGATGCTAGGAATTTTATGATGAGTTGTGATACTTGTCAAAGGAGTGGTAATATCTTAAAGAAGGATGAAATGCTTCAATCTGGAATCCTAGAGGTTAAAATATTTGATGTTTGGGGCATTGACTTCATGGGGCCATTTCTTGTGTCAGAAGGTAACAAGTATATTCTTGTTTATGTTGACTATGTTTCCAAATGGGTAGAAGCTCAAGCATGTTCAGTGAATGATGCAAGAGTTGTGGGCAAATTCTTAAAGAAGTTATTCTCTCGATTTGGTATGCCTAGAGTGATTATAAGTGATAGGGGAACACATTTTTGCAATAAAAATATGGAAACATTGTTGGCCAGATATTGGGTGAAGCACAAAGTAGCTACACCTTATCACCCTCAGACAAGTCGACAAGTTGAAGTGAGCAATAGGGAGTTGAAGAAAATTTTGGAAAGGGCAGTGAGCAAGTCAAGAAAAGAATGGTCAAGGAAGCTTGATGATGCTTTGTGGGCATACATAACAACTTATAAAACACCTATTGGGATGTCTCCTTTTAGGTTAGTCTATGGCAAAGCATGTCATCTTCCTGTTGAACTCAAGCACAAAGCCTATTGGGCAGTGAAGGCCTTGAATTTTGATTTTAAAAAGGCAGCTGAGAAGAGATTACTACAAATGAGTGAACTTGAAGAGATTAGAGAGACTGCCTATGAGAATTCAAGGATTTACAAGGAATGTACAAAGAAGTGGCATGATGCAAAAGTTAGAGCACAGGAATTCAAGGAAGGAGATCAAGTGTTGCTATTCAATTCAAGGCTCGTATTGTTTCCTGGGAAGTTGAAGAGCAGATGGTCGGCACCATTTACAGTGACTCACTCACATTTAAAATGAATGGGCAGAGGTTGAAGTTGTACCATGGAGGCACATTTAGGGATTTCCATCAAGTTATACACTTGAGGGAATCAAATGAATGATCAACAGGGTGGTCTAGCTCATGGACCCTTTAAAAAAGTGCTTCTTGGGGGCTCAACTAAAACTGTTTTTATTTTGTTTTGTTTTAATCATTTCTTTGATGTTTTTGCAAATTTTTTTATTTGTGGATTTATAGTAAAAGGTGTTGAAGAGGTTCAACATGCTTAATTCCAAGAGAGGATTGTTACCATTTAGGCATGGTGTTCATTTGTCCAAGGGAAGCTAATGGCCAAAGTTCCTTATGCTTCAGTTATAGGAAGCTTAATGTATGATATATTGTGTACTAAGCCTGACATTGCCTATGCTATTAGTGTGACTAGCAGGTTTCAATCCAATCCAGGTTTGGAATACTGGATGGCAGTTAAGGTAATATTTAAATACTTGAGAAGGACTAAGGATTTGGTCTTGACTTATGGAGAAGGTGATTTACAAATAGATGGCTTCATAGATTCTGATTTTTAATCAGATGTGGATGATAGAAAGTCTATCTCCACATTTGTGTTTATTTGTAATCGAGGTATAGTGTGCTGGAAAAGTTCCAAGCAAAGTATCACTACTGATTCCACTATAGAAGTCGAGTATATAGCCATATTAGATGCTGTTAAAGAAGCTGTTTGGATTAAGAAGTTCATTACCGAACTAGAAGTTGTTCCTTCCATTGAGTCCCCAATTCCTCTCTATTGTGACAACAATGGAGCCATTGCTTTGGAAAAGGAACCAAGGTCTCACTAGAAACCCAAACATATAGAAAAGCACTTCCAAATTATCAGAGAACTTATTGGGAAGGGTGATGTGCTCGTACAAAAGGTAGCTTCAGCGGATAATGTGGTTGATCCATTGACTAAAGCGCTTACCCAGCTACAGTTGGACCGTCATCTTGAGAAGATGGGTTTTAGATATTGTAGTGAATGGCGCTAATGCAAGTGGGAAACTGTTAGTATAGATGTGCCCTAGTGCCATTCTTGTAATGTAAAATGACATTCTAAATTATCCCTATTGTAATAAAATATTCATTTAAATAAAGTGTTTATTTATTTGAATATTTACCCTTTAGCATTATGTTAAATAAATTTATTATCAAGAGTTGATAATATGATTTGCAAATTTATTTAGTACATATGCTAGAAATTATTCATAGTCAATTAATTAATATTTGGTTAATATTAATTAGACTATCACCTCTGTCTATTTTTCTTTATTAGTATGTGATGCTAATAGTGGGAGGTAGTGAGTCTCATGCTACTTGATATGAGATATTAGAATAGACATGTGGATACTCATGTGATGGGTGGATTGAACAGTGACGTTAGATTAGTGATCGCAAGGATATTCACTTATAATCAACGATCACAATCTAGGTCATAATGGTGCATATAGTCCTTTGACTTGAGGTGACACAGTCATCCATATTTGGGTGGTTAGAGTTTGTTACCACTTATATATTTGTGTTATTCACACATGGGTATATGGCATGTGGTGGCTCTAGTCAATTAAATATAGGGATGAATGTTCTACCAAGATGGGATTTATTGTCTGGAGTGAACCAGGATAGATCCTATGCTATCTAAGTTTATTCTTGATGAATAAGTTCTTGGCCAAGACAAACATAACATAGTCTGAAAGAGTTTCAGTGCTAGAAAGTGTTTCTAGTATTAGTTATGTTTTTATCAAGAATAACTTGAGATGAGGTCATATGATAAAGCTATTAGAGTTTAATTAAACCTTGGCTCTAGGCTATATCGGGATCTTCAATTGAAGGGATTTTAGTGCACAGTAATTATGATCAAAGGGTTTGTGTGACTCATCATATGCTTTCATTTCTATTTAGGTAGTTGTGATATCAATGTTAGGAGTCACTCATAACTTATGAGAACTAAATGTGTATAATTGGGATTTTTACATTTAGACTTAAAAGAGTTTTAAATAATATCAAGAGTTGATAATATATTCTCATTGCCAATTAGACATGAACCTAGTAAGTCACACCTAAAAGAGTTTTTCCTTATCACCCTATTAATCTAATTATTGATTAAAGAGTTTAATCAATTAATTAAGATTAATGGAATTTAATTTATGTTTTGAACAATGATTCTAACATATCATGAAATCTAATTCCATTAAGAGTTTAATTATTAAATACCTTATTAATATAAAATATTAATTAAAGTGTTAAATAAAGAATATGTGTTGTTTCCTTATGGACTTGGATTAATGGCCCAAGGTGTGTGGGTAGGCCTAGGGCCAAAAAGAGTTTTGGCCCAAAGATTAATCCAAAGCCCATTAACTTAATCAAGGCCCATTAGTTTGATGGAATGGGCTTGGGCTAAATGTTGGCCTAACTCCAAAGCCCACCAACCTAAGGCCCATTAGTTTGATGGAATGGCCTTGAGCCAAGTGTTGGCCTAACTAAGAGGCCCAAGTCCATTAACTAGGCCCAATGGATTTATGGATTGGGCTTAGCCCAAATGTTTACCCAAGAGTTGGCCCAATGAACAAGCCCAAGTCCATTTATCAATATAAAGTCATATTTGGCATGGTAAAGACAAATATCTTGGCATGTATATTGTTGACTTATAAGGCTTAATGATGATTAGGTTATATTGGTTAGTGTAGAGAAAATATATGGATTAAATACATGAGCTGTGTTTAAAATCTCTACATCTATTTTGGACACTAATGAGATATTTACACAACTTGCACTCTTAACTATGTCATTGGTGGCTTAGTAATGATGTTGTGTAAGAGATATTTTATTAGTGTATATCTTACTTAACCTAATTTCTCTACATATAAATATATATCCTTAGAAGAGTTCTAAGGGTAGAAGATATTCCATTAAAAGTTAATGGAGATTGTAGAGATTGGTAAAAGCTATATACCAAAAGGAAACACAACATATACCAAATATATACTTTAAGGTTCTAGCAATAGATTGAATTAGAGCAAGTTTTCAAAGGGTCTTTTGAGAGGGACTTGCATCTTCACTTAATCAAAAGCAAGAAGGTGATTGGAAGGCTTTTGTGTTTCAAGCTAAAGGCCAAACATTTGGGTGGCTTAGCATTGATTCAAGAGTTAAACTGAGAGCAATCCAACATAGTAGAATACTTGTGGTCTACACCAAACTTAGGAGATTGTAAGTATTCTATAACTTAGATTTCCTAAGTTCTTATGTTTATACATGTTGATGTATTGTTAGCTATGTGTTTAAATGCAAAATGAATTCATGGGAGTGGAATTCTTCATATGATGAAGGGTTATGAGAAAGTAAATTTTTAAAATTTACTCTACTTAGGTTTATGCTCACCACACTATTCTTAAAGCCTAAGTAGCATAACCGATTTCTTTTCAATTTCCACACCAAGAAAAATCAATTTTCATTTAAAAATATTTTCGTTTACAAAGAGGAAATGGCTTTGTTTATAAAGAAGACAAAGCCAAGCACACACACCTATTCTAGATACTAAAACATAAGATTACATTTTGCAATTACAGCTTTTAACCTTAATTATTCCCACTAATTGTAATAAGTAACTCTCAACAACCATATTTGACATAAATGTATAACTCTCAAACGTTAATACATTCAAAGATGCTTTTTACTCTGTTATTAGGCTGTTAAAAGGTCAACAACAATTTTCAGATGGCTCCATGTTGTTATTCCATGCATTAAAATAATTTAAAACTGTCCAAAACTTGCAATGAAGGCTTTTTATGCATATATGCTTCTACTGTGGCCATAGTGTTACTGCAGTCATAATGATCAGGCTTTGTATGATTGTAGTATCATTAGGTCATAGAGACAAGTCATTAACAAACTTCTCCTATGTTCTGCTATGATCGTAGTGCCACTACAGTCATGGCAGAAGGTTTTTCAGCACCTTCCACTTGTTTTGATAAAGTTAACATGATTATTTGAGCCTTCCTTAGTCCCTCATTAATTTAGATTGAAATTCCATGTTCTTAAGTAACTCCAATTAAAGCTTCTTGGAATTTCTTTATTTTAGATCTTGTCATTGGGCCTTTTTGGACTTTAAACGCATCATTGTTAACTTGGAGCTTGTTGGACCTTGATTTTGGGCTTGAGATCACATAAAAAATACTATAAAATTGTTAGGTATTCTTCATGAAGTTGAATGAAAGTGTATGAAATTGTTGAATATATAAAAAATAAATTAAACATAAACAAAAATAGACCAAAAGTGAATAAACCCAAATTTTACGCATTTAGAATTTGTATTCCAATCATTTTAAAATTTTTGGAAAAGAAATTTTCACTGTAATAAACAAAAACTAGTAGTTTTTCATTTCTCCAAATATAAGTTATGTTAGAAGTCGGTTCTTTAATGTTGATTGTGATGAAGATATTGTATCAGAAACGTAAAATATACAAAACATATTCAAAATTACTATAAACAAAATAAAATAACTAACTAGTTCATAAAAAAAAATTATTGGTTTGACACACATTCACAATGAGTTGGACAATAAAAAAATATGCATTAGATGATGCAGAAAAAGTATAATTAATTAAATTTGGAATATTTTGTAATATATTAAACCATAAAGTATAGTTGTATTCTCATAACTTCGATAGCACTTGCATTGATCAACTATCTACATGCTTAATTGACAAAAAAATAAATTGGAGGCAACACCCACTACCTTGAATTACATCTATACATGTGATGACTAATTCATATTAGTAAATCACAAAGCTAAACTCACAATATAGTTGGAGAAGCATTATCCAAGTTTTTTTTCTTAGGCAACAAAACAACCAACGGAAATATAAAATGAAAATATACAAAAAATAAACTAAAAATATATATAAAAAAAAAAACTAAAAATTTAAAAATATTATAAATTTATAAATCTATATCAAAAATATTTTATATAATAATAATAATAATAATAATAATAATATATGTATTATATATACATACACACACACTTCTTTAGTATCAGCATGGCTTACTATTTGCCGGGTATGTTCCGAAAGTGCTCTCTGGTTTCTCTCAACCAGTAGAGAAAAAGTACTTTGCCCATTGATGGCTAAAGTCTACGTTTTAGTGCAGCTTCTGCTGCTTTATAGTCTTTTTTTTTACAAGGTTGGAACTCAACTAGCTCATTTCAACCATGATTCAGCCTACCACTCCCTTTCGCACCACCACTACCCGATTCACCATGGCCTTCCCACCTCCACCCGATTCACAACTAACCACCTTCCATCAGCTCTGTTACCAACTCATCCATGGTATTCCCTTCTTGATCCAGATCCCGATCCACCATCTCTACGGTCAAACGATAGTGATAGCCACTCAAAGACAAACCCTGCTGCCTCTGTCTCTGTTAAACTTCGCTCAAGCCAAAGTAAAACTCTCTGTTTCCCCTGGACTATTGAATAGCGTCAGGCTACTGCTGGCTTTTGTTTTGCTTGGATTATGTATTCATATCATCATACGAAGGAAGACGTATGGACTGCTGCTGTATGGGTTAATACTCAGTGCCTGATGGAAGGGAAGTGCAACTTTCAGCTGTTCCTTCAATGTCCACAACATCATCACCTTAAGGTTGTCTTACCAAATGAAAAGCACCAGATCTTGGTCTTTCATGGTGCTGTTGCTGCCACCTTGTGATGCTACTGTTCATGTACATCAACTCAACTCATTAGGGTTACAAACCCTAAGTTGAGATCAAACGGTCTTGGACCATGTACTGATGTTGATCCATGTATGGATCCATGATCTGGTGTTGATCCATGTATTAGCCCTTCCACATGTATTGGGCTTTATCCATGTACTAATGTTTTAATCTAATATATTTTAAGTTTGCTGTTGTTAAAAAAAACATGGCTGACTATTTCATTCCATTAGAATCTTTAGACTCTGCGGCTGTATAGCACCACCCACCAAGCCACATATTCTTGACTTATGTTGCACTATCTTCTCGCAAGTCTGGTCTTGCATAAACCAGTCATCACAAGCATCCTCGTCAGTTTTCCTCTCAGTCATCAATGACAATCGTACAAAGACATCATCATGAACACAAGTATTGACAGTTGAATGCACAAGTGCCCAAACATTTCACTGGTTATTTTAGTTGCAAGTACTCATGCATTATGAACATGTAAGAAAAGTGGAGGTGTGAATTGTCACTCAAACCAATCATTTCACTGGTTTGATCTTGCAAACTGTCACAAGGGAGAAGTCTTTAATATAATATGTTCACAAGAGGATGGAAATTCTGTTTCCTCTGTTCTGAATTTTCTTGTTGGATGAAGGACTAGTTTTAGATGGCTCAGCTCAATTACTTGCATGTCTGCCTGAACTGGTTGGAGCTAAATATGTTGAATTTTTCCTTTTATATATTGAATATGTTGATGTTCCAGCTTTTTATTGAACTAGGGCACATTCTTTTTTTTTCCATTTGTTTTTTGCAAATAAAATTGTTAGCGTGTACAAGTAAAACTGGTAAACTTTGGAGTTTGTCTATGTATTGATCTTTCCTTTATATCACATTATTTTTTCCATTTTTTTTGCAAATAAAATTGTTAGCATGTACAAGTAAAACTGGTTAATATTGGAGTGTCTATGTAAAACTGGTAAACTCTTTTTGCAGGAATTGAACAAAATTGACGCTTACAACCAAACCCAGCGAGATCTGAAAGCAGCATGTTGAAAGCTACCAGAGATGCATTTTGGTACCTTCTGTTTCTGTTTGTTGGAGTTGCTGAGATTTTTGTTCAAGAGTGTAAAAATCAGCAATGTAATTAAAGTTAGGTAAAAAGAATGGTGATCCTTATTTCAAGGACACAAGTATGACCATAAGTTTGGTGTTCTCATGCAGGCTCAGCTCTAGACTCTCAATTATTCTCTCTTTAGCCATGAAGTCAGTGCTTTATTTATACCAGCGCTAAATGTTAGCATCTATATATCATGTGCAGAACTGCCAATAAATTAACAATCAAAAAAGAAGATGCAAATAAACTGATATCAAATAAGCTCTAAATACACTTCTCTATTATCCATATAGATGGCTATTTTATTTCATTATGAATCTTTAGACTCTGCGGCTGTATAACATCACCCATCAAACCACCTATTCTAGCAAGTCTGGTCTTGCATAAACCTGTCATCACAAGCAACCTAGTTAGTTTTCGACAGGTGAATGTACAAATGCCCAAACATTTCACTGGTTACTTTAATGGTGAGTACTGATGTATTATGAACATGTAAGAAAAGGAGAAGTGCGAACGCCTTATAACTGATAGCACAATGCAGAAATGGAGTTTGAGAATTAAGCATATGTATAAATAAAAATCCTCAAGGTCTCAATGACTTTCCTCAAAAACTCTCTTAGATCTGCACTTCATTGTTGTCATGGAAAACAAACATTTGATAGTAAAATAAGAGGAAAGAAAAGAAATAATAAGAGAAGAAATATATTAAATTGCAGGCAACTCTCACTGCATGATTTTCATTCATTTGTTCACGTACGTATTTATAGTACAAAATATATAACAATACGTAACAATACATTACAAATATAGTTAATTAAGAAGCTTTAATTTTGGCAAAGTTATTCTCCACCATG
>CATIWM010460344.1:0-14910 GCA_949671775.1 Mallotus repandus
TTTTTTGGAGTGCACAACTCTATAATTCTTGTTTTGGAAAATAAATCTATTATTAATTCATTGTCATCATGGTCAGTGCAACTACATTAGGGAGTTTTAGGTCCACACAAGGATTATTTTCAGCTATCATTCAATTCTGGCAAAGATTTCATTGTTGTTGCTCAAATTTCATACCAAAATTTCCAACCCACCGTTGCATGTGATTGGGCCTCCATGTTTCTTCTTTTTTTTCCTTTTTGAAATTTTGAATTTTTATATATTATTTAATGTTCAATAAAATAAATATGATATTATATAATTTTAATACGAAAAAAATCAAATAATTATTTCATTGATAGTTGTTAGATATATTCTTTTTATTTATATATTTCAAATATAAATATATTTTTAATAAAATATTTAATGTAAGACTTACATTACAAGATAAGAATCTAAAATATCATACAAAATCTTCAAATGAATTTTAAATTAGATATTTGATTATATTTTTAACATATTTATTATATATTAATTATTTTAAATTAAAATATAAAATTATATATATATATATATATATATGTGTGTGTGTGTGTTGAGATTCAAAGTCATTAATTCTAAAATTTGACAAGTTTCAAAAATTATTTTTTATTTATTCTAACTAAAAAATTTTAATTTTTTAACTACTTTCTATTTTTCTTTTATTTTCTTTAATTATTATTATTATTATTATATTAAAAATACATTTGTACTCCCTATAAAAAAATAAAATAAAATGATTGCGATAAAATTTTAAGTTTCTAATTTTACATTTGATAAAATTTTAATTTTAATTAAATAATTATTTTAAAATATTTATGTTATTTTCAATCCGTATAAAACTTAGATTCATAATTAATTTCATAAACACACGTAGACTAAACGCCACATCAAAGATGTGAACGTGGATGATGAAAAAATTCGCACGCAACCCCATGTGTGATCCGCGTTGTAACCAGCATCTACCTAATTTAACGAACATAGGAAATTAATCATATGGATTTTTAGTCATATTGAAAAAAAAAATTACAAATGTACTAATATGCAACATATTTTGTAAAATAATTCTTAGATTGAAACACTCGTATTTGTAGTTAAGTGAGATGCATATTAATATTTCACCTAAATGTTATTTTTTTTTCCAATTTTTACTATTTAAATTCATATCAATTTCATATCTTTAATTATATTATTTGAAATGAAGCGATGCTTTTTTTTTTTTTTTAACTCAAGAGATTAAATTATGCTAACAACTAACTTGTAACAAATAACCGTCACCCTATTTATATTGTAATTATCTATACGTAACTCATCTATGATAAATGAAATTTTTATTATTTATAATTTAATAAAAACACTAACTACTTATACTGAAATTTATAACTTTATTTTAGTTTTTTAACCTATAACAAAAGATAATCAATTTTCAATTGAAAAAAAGAATAACAAATTAGATCAATAGTATCATCAAGTATTAATTAAATATGAGTGCAAAAAAGTGATTGTTACTATCATTAAGATTCCTAATCCACATAACACGAATAATTTATCATTTTATTACAAAATCCATGCATTAATAGAGATTAATTGTCCAATCTCATAATCTCCTTCAGTCAAAATACTCATACAAGCACAATGTTAGAAAGAAAAATTCATTGGTGTTTCATGTGAACATTATTTTGTACTTGTAACACGTATCATGAACATTATTATCAGAAGAGCATTAGAATGACAAAAATGGCCCACCAACCATTCAAAAGAATATAATGAATCTTTGAAACCAAACCATGACCATACCAAACACTGGCAACATGGAAATCCACACATCTTCCCACTCTCGCCTCCTCCTCCGCCACCATGAACCATCATCCCCACCACCACCAGCCACCACGAAAACCCCCAAAAAACTAGCACTAATCCCCCTTATCTTCCTCATCTTCTTTGAAGTCTCCGGTGGGCCATATGGTGAGGAACCCACTGTAGGAGCTGCCGGGCCTCTTTGGGCCATATTAGGCTTCCTCGTATTTCCCTTAATTTGGGGCATGCCTGAAGGCCTTGTCACGGCTGAGCTCGCCACCGTCTTCCCCGGCAACGGCCGCTTTGTTATCTGGGCTGATCGAGCCTTTGGGCCATTCTGGGGATCACTAATGGGCTCCTGGAAGTTCTTTACTGGTGTACTTAACTTGGGTTCTTACGTAGTTCTATGCATAGACTATCTCAAGTTATTGTTTCCAATTTTTTCTTCAGGTTTGCCTCGCTATATTGCAATATTAGTGTTGATTTTGTTGCTGTCTTTTGTAAATTATACAGGTTTAGCTATAGTTGGCTACACTGCAGTGACTTTAGGCGTTGTGTCCCTCTCCCCATTTGTGGTAATGACTCTAGTTGCAATCCCCAAGATTGATCCTTCTAGGTGGATAAGTTTAGGCCAAAAGGGTGTCCAAAAAGATTGGAATTTGTATCTGAATACACTGTTTTGGAACCTTAATTTTTGGGATAATGCTAGTACATTAGCAGGAGAAGTTGAAGACCCACAAAGGACTTATCCAATAGCACTATTTTCAGCTGGTTTATTAACTTGTTTAGGCTATATAGTGCCTCTTTTAGCTGCTACTGGGGCAGTTCCATTAGACCAAGAAGATTGGACAGATGGGTATTTAGCTAATGTAGCTGAAATGATTGCTGGGAAATGGTTAAAAATTTGGGTTGAGATTGGTGCATGTTTATCAGTTATTGGATTATATGAAGCTCAATTAAGCAGCTGTGTGTATCAGCTTGTGGGTATGACTGATTTAGGATTTTTGCCTTCATTTTTTGGAGTGAGATCAAAGTGGTTCAACACACCTTGGGTAGGGATTTTGTTGTCAACTATAGTAGCAACGGCAGGCTCGTATATGGATTTCAGTAACATTATTTCTTCAGTGAATTTCTTGTACTGTTTGGGTATGCTATTAGAATTTGCATCATTTTTATGGCTGAGGAGAAAATTGCCTAATATTAAGAGGCCGTTTAGAGTTCCAATTGGGCTACCTGGTTTGCTAGTAGTGTGCTTGATTCCATCTGGGTTTTTGATCTATGTAATGGCTATGGCTACTTCAACAGTGTATTTGGTCAGTGCTATTTTCACTTTTCTTGGGATTTTTTGGTATTTTTTAATGAATTTCTGCAAATCAAAGGAGTGGGTTCAGTTTAATAATGCAGAAGAATTGAGATTTGAAAGACTAGAATAGCACTAGGACTTACATTATGTACATGGTTGTATTTTCTATTTCTTTTGGCTCTTTTATTGACTACTGTACAGGATTTTTTTTTTTCCCGTCATGCTTAGTACTTTTGTTAAAGGTAAGTAAATTATCATTTACTGTTCAATCAAAAAGATATATGTTTTACTGTATGCTTTTTTTTTTTACCCTCTTACAATTTTTTTTTTTACAAAGTGAGTATTACAACATGATATTAAAACTCAAAATGACCCTTTGTTTCATTGATTGGATGAATCTATGAAGACAATTGAATGACTTCTACCATTTTTGTTTAAGCCTTCCATAGGGAACTGAGTTTCTGATGAAAAATCTCTGGCTACAGATATATTTTCTGGGAACCCAAACGGATTAAGTACCTGACTTTTCAGCTCTCAAAACTCCATTTTATTTGTTTAATAATAATAATCTCCTAAACCAGGATCCAGGGCGACTGTTGGGGGAAGTTGCATCTGATCCTCAATCTGATGGCAGTCACAAACTTTTCTACCAAAAAGTGTTTAGGTGGGACCGCTTTGGTGGTAGGTTGCCATTTGAGTGATTCCAATCAAAGGGCCACTTCGTTCTCTACTGAATACTAATGAGTAAATTAATACAAGCATTCAAAACTTATTATGTTTATTAAAAACAGACTATTTTAAAACTATATTTTCTATCATGTTATATTATCAAAATTTTATGATTTAAATTAATATATATCAAGTTTACTCCCCTGTAACGGATGGTAAAATATTTTATTACGGAACTAAGATATTTAGTTGAGAGCAAGGTTCGATACTCCAACTCTTAACTCTTTCATTTCAAGCCAAAATTTTTTTAAAAATTATATTATATTGGATTCTTCTTTAAAAAATTATTGCAATTAAGATATTAAGTCCTAAAAATTTTTTTAAAAAAGTTTGATATCAATATTAATTAATAAAAATTAGCTCGAACAACAATGTAAATTATTGAAATTATTTTTAAAATAAATATTTATAAAGTTTTTAAATTTTTAATTTTTTTTAATTTTATAGAAATATATGTTTATATTTTTTAAAAATTTTAAGAAGTTTAAAAAATATTTGTTTTAGATCTTAAAATTTTAGAATCAAACAATATAAAATTTAAGAAAAAAAAACTAGAAATTTTTAATACACATAATAATTTTTCTAAAATTTTTAAATTTATAGAAAAATTATTAAGTAAATATAAAATTTTTAATTCTTTTTTGTTAAATTAATGCCATTTGATTGTAAAATTTTTAAATTTGTACAAACTTTTAGATGTATGGAAATTATTTCTAACTTTTTTAAATTTTCAAAAAAAAATCGTTTTTATAAATTTAAAATTTTTTAAAAATTAATAAATATATATTTTAAAGTCATTGTTATTCAATATATATATATATATATATATATGTTAAAGTTAAACTTTATTTGATTTTTAGGATTTAATTGTAATAATTTTTTACAATGCAAATGCTTTTAAAAAAGTAGATAAGTCTCATGAGTCCATATTTTGCGTATATAGTCTAAAATTAAAATTATGTCGTTTTAATCAAAGTAAGTAATCATATTAAAAAAAGGGTCATTTAATTAATTAAAATATATTATTATTATATTTAATAATTTATTAATTATTATTGTTATTAAGTAATTTAATATTGTTGACATTATTAAAATTCATGAGATAAATAATTTTATTATAACTATTATTTTTATTGTATATTAATATATATAAATAGGGGTATAAGGGTATAACCAAATCAAGCCGGCTCGCAAGCTATTTAGGATAGACTTGAAATTTTTTTGAAATCGACTAGATTATTTTCAAGTCGAGCTCGAACTACTTTAGTAGATTATCGAGTTACGTATGAAATTTTAAATATGTAACTTGATAGGTTTACAACTTTAATCGAACTTTTGTATGTACCCATTTATTAAATATAATTATAAATATATCTTATCAAATCGAATCGAGTTTCAGCTTCAGTTTAAATTTGAGTTGAGTTTGCATATTTTAAAATATATATTTTTAAAAATTTTAAAATTTATTTAATTAATTGAGTCAAATTCGAGTATGCCAATTGTATAATCCATTTAAGTTTGAGCTTTTAAAAAAAGAGCTCAATAGAGGTCAAGTTTCGAATTTGAAAGTCAACTCGACCTCGAGTCTGATAGTGTATCCACTTGACTCGATTACACCGCTATATAGCAATATATAAACATATAATTATGTTGGCTCTAGCCAATCGAGTCCGGTTAGAACTCAAGTCAAATTTGAATATTTTAAATTAAATATATATTTTTAAAAATTTAAAAATTTGTTAATTAATCGAGTAAAAATATTAAATTTTACTTTATTATGATGATATTTGTAGATCAATAGGTGTACGATGGAAAGAAAGAGTTTAAAAACATATTACCACCTGCATGTAACTATAACATTAACTTTTAAGTTTCGGGATTTGGATCGCTTGAAAGTCTTGAGGATTTTTTTTTTTTTTTTTTTTTGCGATTTTTGCAATAGAAATAATGATTCCTGGTTACTACAAGAATTTATTTCCTTCACTGAAAAAACCTAATAATTTTTTTTTGAATAGAGGCGGCTCTATTCCATATATATATAGCCCTAATTATGATGGATAATCGTTTTTTATTTTTTGAACTAAGGTTATATATATATATATATAAAATTTTCTATAATTAAGTATTAAAAATTTAATGTGTACTCAACATAAAAATTTAATAAGTTTACATTTAAAATAAAATAATACTGCTAACTATTAATCATCCAACAAATCATTATACTCTTTTCATTCTAAAATATCAATTATCTCAAATTTTTTTTATATTTCAAGTTTATTGTTTTAAAAAGTTAAGAACAATAGTTAATTATTTTTATTTTTTTATGTTAATTAGGCTTAAATGCGGGAGCAATTAACATATATGATCCTAATAGAACAATTAAATTAACCAAAACATAAATCATGGCATAATTATAAAAGTGACAGTAAATGAAAACTTACTTGAAGAATCCATCACGAAAATTAAATATCCCAAAAGCAAATAATAATAATGTTCTCCAATCCCAATACCGTATGAACTTAAATTCGCCTTGTGATGATATCAAGACTTGTTTGATTCTTGATGAATGAATCAAACCCTTAGAGCAGAATGTTTTTTTTTTTTTTTTTTTTTTTGAGAAAAGAAAGACGTAACTCTAAATCCTGAACAAAACACGTTTTTTAACTTTATGGCATATTTTTTCCAATTACCAAAAGACTCCTTAAATTTTTTTACCATTATACAAAATACCACTCCAACTTATATTTTCACGGTATGGGATGGAGGGATTTACACCCGATAATTGCCTCTTCAATACTACACTAATAATCACCGTGTGTACAATAATAGCAATTATCAATTACTTAAAATATATGAATCAACATTAGAAATTAAAATTTCTAACAAATCAAATCAAGAAAAGGTAGAAATAAATATATATTTTTTTTTGAATAGAGGTCAATTTTTCTTTAAACTTTCCATAAAGAGATTAATTCGTTTGTCTCTTTTAAACTAATTTAACTATTGAAATATTCAATAAAGGCCAAATTAGTTCTAACAATCATACTTGCCTATAGGATTGGTTACGAACCGGTTTAAGATTGAAATTGGCTAGTTTAAAACCGAAATTAAAATTAGTCAAACTCACAACTGGTTTCAAACCAGTTTGGAATCGGGGGATAATTGGTCAGGGCTTGTTCTAAATTGAAAAATTTCAAAAAAAATCAACTTATTAAACCAGTTGAATTGATGAATTTAGTCAAAACTGATCTTAAACCTGGATGGAGTTAGATCCAATATGATTCCATCTTATGAAATCGTGAACTATTGGTTTCGATTTAACTATTCACTGAATCATGGCCACCCCTACTTGTCTACGAACTCCTATGTGCTATTTTACTTATTTAATAAATTAGTTCTTATTTGAGTAAAAAAAAAAAAGCTTTAACAAAAATTAAAATTTTTAAATTTTATTTAAAACTTGAATTTTTATGCAATCCATCAGTAATCTTTAATAATTTTAAAATATAAATTTTCATTTATCTATATTAATTTTATATTTAAAATATATATATATATATATATATAGTCCTTTCATTGAAGGCAGAGGTCCTCACAGACGGACTGTAAGATTCGACTGAGTGGACCGGTACTCCTCTCACCCTTCAGCGAGATCGCTTTGATCAGAGAACGAGAATGCAGCTCTATGGACTGAACAGAGCATATGAGCTTTAAGAAAAGATTTTTGATAAATAAAACTTATAACTCTTATGGTCAGTCTTGCTTAAGTTTCTGTAGGAGAGCACAGCGAGCGAACTCACATGAACTTAGGTTCCACGCTTTTAATTCTTGAGGGAAGGTTTCCCCTTCTTGGGTAGAGAAAAACTATTGTTTCAAAACATAGGTCAAGTAAGGGTAGTCCAAGAGTGGAGACCCCGATAAAAGCTATACCACGCCATAGCTACATCGGACGACGTTTGTCACGACCCAAACCCAGGAGTCATCATCGACGCTAGGAAATGAAAATTCACACGAATCTAGAACTTGTAGCAAACCTTAAACACAATTTACACATCAAACATAATCACAAAATACCTCAGAATTAAAACTTTTAATAAGATAAAGAAATCTCCATAATTAATATATCAATAAAATATTTTACAAACATTCAAATACACAATCTCAGTCACTACTAATAAAACGTACTACAACCGATACGTACTACTACTATAGCGTCTATAAATACAAGAAAGTTCAGATTACAAATTTACATAAATCAGTCGGGGAAGAAAAAGTCTGGCGAATAGTACTACTAGGAAAGGTCTAACGAGAAAAATCCTGAAAAATAATTGAGGGGGTCAGACCTCACTGAGTGAATCATTATTATATATATGCATGTAACCTAATGCACATACACACAAACATCAATAATAATATTTGTATATTTATATTTATATAATTATTCATACAATTCACACAGATGCTTGAAAATATTTTTCGTATTTTATTTTACTGGAGGATCGAGGCAAAACCCTAAAAGTTCACATCCTCAAATCACATAATCCTCACTGGTCACCAGGCTCACTTAGTTCCAATAACATTCTCTTATCCAATAGTAGGTGGACGGGCTTCGAGACCCTGAAAGCTACAATAGTCATACCTCTCAATAAAACCTCCATAATCTAGATAATCCATAATTCAAATTCATAAATTCCATAATATCAATCAAATATCAAACCTAACGTTCTAACGTACCAGTGCACACACAATCCTAATGTAGCCCACCAGGTAGCACGTTCTACGGCTATCCTCCAAAAATATTTTACTCAAAATAAATAAATAAAATCATATTAATATATGAAAAGCATCCAAATTATGAACATAAAGTTTCCATTTAAATATGTATATGATAATGATAATAATAATTAATCAATAAGTAAAATTTGATGCAAACTAATATGTTAAATTCATATCATTAAAATATGGATGCTAACAATGATTTCTATATGCCATGCATGCATATAATAATAACTTACAGTTCGAGTGCACTCCTCTATACTGGTTCGACTGGTCTAGTCCTGAAGGCCTAACTCTTGGTGCAGCTAAAAAAAAAAAATAATAATAAATAAATAATTAGAAAAAAATTTCTAATTTTTATGCTCTAGAGATTTCTAAAGAATGACTCGATCTAGGACACGACTCGACTAAAATTTAAAACTTAGGACCAACTGATGTCACATTTTACGAGAATTCTATCGAAAATTCGGCAGAGTTTCCTTTGTAAAACGGACATCTCTCTACTAAAAGTAGCGTCGTTCCTGCACGGAAACACACTTCAAAATATTCCAAGGCTCAACATCTCGGGTTGGGCCCCCGAATTACAAATTACGCCTAACCGAGAATCAACACAATCCACAATCAATAAAATAATATGAATTCCAATAATTCACTAAAAATCATAAAAATTCATTTAAATATCACAATTCAATTTATTTACATAATAAAAAGCATAAAAGACATTTATTTCCGAAATAAATAAATAATAGAATCCTAATTTATAATTAAATTCCATTATTAAAATATATTATTTCAAATTTTACAATTAAATAGCATTAATTACAAATAATTATTTAAATTGTTAAAATATATAATAAAAATAACTAAAAACTCACTTAAGCTTATAAATAATAGATAAAATTATTATTCATATATTTTTCCGGAATTTACTAAGAATTAGATAAAAATAGGAAATAATTCATAAAAATTATTTTAATACTATTTATTACTCAAAAACTGTCCAAAACATAATAATTAACAATAATTTCAACTAAAATATAAAAATTACTAATTTTTCCAAAAATTCATTTTTCACATAAACATTAAAAAATTTATAATAAAAATTCTACACATAATTTCAATAAACTTCCTTAACAAAGTTTGCTCAACATACATCAAAGAATTTATTAAAAATATAAATTTTTTTCCAAACTCGGAACAGTAACTCCGAGCCCCGGAACAGTGAATTTCAAAAATAATTCTAGAAATTAAATTTAAATACATTTTTTGAAAGCTCTCAACATCTTTATAAAAAATTATAACTACACTTAATCCTAATTCTAACTCAAAAATAACTAATTAACAAAAATAGGTATATTTAATTTACCTAAAATTGGAGTTGAATCGAGCTCGGATCGGACAAATCGAGGGAAGAAAATTGAAGCCAACTACGAGATGAAGAGAACGAGCTATCAAGCTCGACCTTAGGTTGTCGGAGTTGTCGCTAGAGAGGAGAAGAAGATCCGGCCAAGCTTGGAAACCGAAAGGGAAGAGGGAGAGAGTGTTCGCCGAAGATGGAAGGGATGGCCTGGTGGAGGGCGACCGACTCTCTGACGTGGATGAACGGACGATGGCGTGGGGAGAGAGCTGCTGGTTCAAACTGAGAAAGAAGAAGAAGAAGTAGGGGGGCCAAATCAGGTACTGCACGTTTTTCATTCATTCATTTTCATTTTTTTTTATCAAAAGTACAAGAAGACAAACATTAAAATAATTGAAAAGTAAAATATCTTTATCCAATTATTCTAACCACAATATATATATATATATACTTAACAATATTAAAGTATATTAAAATATACTAAGTCGATAATTTTATATAAGTAATAATAATATTAATAATATTAAAATAATATTCGACATAAGAATTTCAAATTTAATTTCACTAATAATCAAATATCATAAATTAATAAAATAATTATTAACACTGCAAATCTCAGAAATTTAATTTTATAATTTATAAAAATTCAGACTATAACAACATTGGCTCCATACAGTGATTAAGTGTGGGTGTTGATTGGATATATGTGAATTATTTGATTTAAGAGTTGGGTAAGAATCCTGCCTCTATGGCTGTTTAAGGGGGGTTCCTCCTTTCTTTAAACACTCTTAGTGGTAATATTCTTTAAAAACTCTTAGAGGTAAAAATATGTATATTCTTATAATTAAATGTGATAAAAGATAGTTTAATCTTAATTTATTGTTATGTGTTTTTATTATTTTAAAATGAAAAAATTTAAAAGCTAATAATTTATATGCATACTAAATTATACATTTATTTTTTAAAATAGAAATAAATTTGTGTTATTATAATTCAAAAATTAAATATAAAGAATGAATGAAATAATTAATATATATTCATGAATAATTAAATTTATATATGTATAATATATTATTAGTTATTAAATTTCACCATAATATGGATTAATTTGTTAAATAAATAAAATATGGGGGAGTTTTTGTAAATATTTAGGGATCTTTCATTCATTTGTCAAAAAAATAATGGGATAAATATAATTTTTAGAGTTAATTTGACCTTTATTAAATAGTTTAGTGATTAGCCCAAAAGAATAAAAGAACTAATATGTTCTTAGTAAAAGAAATTAAAAGAAATTGTATTTTAATCTTTTTGGGTTGTTATCACTAATAACCTAAAATCAAAAAAATATTAAAAAGCATGTTGACTTTTGTTTTTAAAAATTAACTTTTCTGAACAAAATTCTTTCACTTATGACCTTTTCATTCTTTCACTTTTTTTTTTTTACATCTTTCTTCTTCTTCTTTCGTCATTTTTAAGTCTTTTTTTCTTTTTTCAAACGCTCACTCTCTACCTTTTTTTTTTTATTGATTTTTTTCAATTTATCAAAATTTTCTTCAATCGATCAAATTATTCCTCAATCAATCAGAATCTTCTTTCTTTTCTACTACTATTTCTGGCAATAACAATTGATCTCTTTTTTTTTTTTTTTTTTTTGCTTTTTGAGTGTTTTTTATGATATGCTCATCATTAAAGTTGTTGTTAAAACTGGCAGTAATGGTGGCAGCTACGGGTCTCTCTTTTTTCTGCATTTTTTTTGAGTTTTCTATATGAGTTTCTGCTATGATAATTTAGAAAAAAAAAACAGTTGTTGGCTGAGATTGTTGTGCCTTTCAATTTTGTAATTTTTCAATGTCTTACTTAATAATGCTCACTTACAGAACAAATTTGAAGAAAATGCAAAGAACAACTTAAAAACAACAAACATTTAAATATTTCATACAATTTGACATAAATCAACTATCATAAATAGTTCTAAAATTGCATTTTTATTAATAGATAATATTACATAATTCTAAAATTGTGTATGCATAATTTAAGCAAAATCAATACGGTTATCAAAAGTCATACACAACAACCCGACTATAAACAAACACAGAAAAAAAAAAAAACTAAAAAACAACAAAAAAAACAAGAACTAAAAACAATAAAAACAAAAGATGTAATACATAAAAAAAGAATTCTTATTTTTATTACTAATACTAATAAAACGAAGATTTTATTGAAAATAAAATAATTAGAATAATTTTAAATAACTCATTCAAAATTTTCATAAGAAATTAAGCTAATTAAACTAAAAATTAAAACTATTTAAAATAAAAAATTAAATAAATACATATAATACTTCTATTAATAGGAATATAAAAATGAACAATAAAAAAATAAATTACAGAGAAAGTTACATGCTAACAAAAGAAAGACAAAAATTTGAAAAACACAAAAAATTAAACTTGAAAAGTAAAAGTTTAAAAATGAAAAAAAAAAAAAAAACGAAAATACGAAGCGGAAAATGATAGCGAACAGATCAAATAGGCCATCTAATAAAATTTTCTCTTCCTTTTTATTGTCCATTTCCCAGATGTTGAATTTGACAAAAGCTATGGTATGATCTTGGAATAAATCTTGTAGCATCTGAGATATGGATTTGTTGGTTGTTAAATCCGAGAAAATTTTTCAATTTATTTAAATAGAGCATCTGGCATTTGAATCAAGTATGGGAATTGCTAAAAGACAAGCAATTTTATATAGTTTTTCTTTTTATTTTTTTAACAATCAATTCTATATATTTTTATTTGTTTTCTTTCTGACGCATTAAATTTTTTACATCAAACATATAATATTTATATATAGTAAATAAATAAGATATATTTCAACACATATTCAATTTCTATTGTTACCGATTTAAAATGAAGAAATTATTTTTTATTATATAATTATAGAAATTTAAGTTATATAATTTTTTATTAAAAAAAATATATTATTAAGTGTTTCAACAAAACGAAACGAAGTGACTGAGTTACCAAATTAAACTTACCGAATTAAATCTAACTCAACATTTTAGTAATTAATAATAAACTTTGTTATTAGCCTAAATAATAATAATAATAATACTAAACATTATTACAATCTGCAATGCTAATTCTTGTTAATCCAATTTAAACGTGATTAAAAAAACAAATACACTCTGAACAAAAATATCAGTTTTATGTTCACATTAAAAAAATTATTCATTTTAATTAATTTAGATTTAGTCCACAGATAATATAGTTTTATTCTTTGCAGAAAAATAGAATCTAATGATTTAAAATTTTTAATATTTTAAAATTTCTCGTTGGAAGAAATTTAGATAGAAAATTTTCATGAAAAATGAGGTCTCCTTTGACTGATGAAAGTTGCACAAAATAAGAAAAAACAAAAAGTCCACCAAACAAACGTCAAAAGATGCAAGCGTACGTTATAAAGTGGAAAGCAAATAATGATAATAATAATAGAGAAAGCGCGATGCGCAGCGCCATAAAAGGCATTAGTCGTCGGTGCTGCTGCTGCTGCTGTTGCTGCGAGTAAGCGCGTTTTTGGGTATGGTTTGTTGTACTACTGTTAAATAACAAAAACACAGCTCCAGGCTCCAGCTGGCATTATTTAATAACCTTCCTTTTCTTCCAACTTTGCTTTGACGGTTATTCTATCCTTTTCCCTCCTCATCAAAACGTTGAACGACTTGTAATTTTATTTTCTATTTTCTTCTCACTCCTCACCCTATGCATACCCATTCAACTTTGTTTATTCCGATTCTCATCATGTCTATTTGTACATATCAGCTTTTTCATAAGATGCATAATCCAACAAATTTAATTAATTTCCAAAAAAAAAATTAATTAATTGTCCAAGGTTAAATAGTCGAACAATGAAAAAAAATTATGATTTTTTTAAGTTCAGAAAATAAATTTAACTAATTCTTTGGCATATCATTGAAAAAATAAGAAATTATACATATATATATATATATATTCTCTAAAATTATAACTTAATTCTATCCATTTATTTTAAATTATGAGATATAATAAAATCTTATCTAATGTGTATTTTTTTTTATTGATTATCAGGTTTTACTAAAATAACATTAATTTCTATTTCTCAAAAAAAAAAAAATTATTTGTAAATATTAGTTGAAAAATATATTACAAAAACATTATATTTTAATGATATCACCTACATTTTCTTAATTTATGTAAAAGTGAATTAAATCTATAATTTTGAAAAGGAAATTTTTTTTTCTTGTCGGTAATCTAGAGTGGCAAAATTCCAATAAATTGTTCACATTTTTCTTTTTAGCTTACACTATTATAAATGACAATTATTCTCTTCCGATTTAATTGTATATTTATATTTACATAAACATACTATTAATTTATCCTCCTAAAATCATGATCTTATTTTGGCCGCTGGTTATTCCGAAACTACAGTTGATAGATCATATTTAATGTTTGTCGTATAATTTTTTTAATCTAAATTATCAATATTTAAAATTCATTAAATTTTAATTAATTTAATCTAATTAAAATATAATCATAAGAATGATAAATATTTTTCATCATTATACAATATCAATTTTAACATTAATTTAAAGTAAATATTCTTTAGATTAATGGTTGGATCTGTATGTTATTACAATATATACGCCAGGTGTCCCCATAACATTAATGGTTGGATCTATTTTTGTTTTTTTACATCTATATGATTCATGCAACCAAACCAATGTCAGAATATTTAGGTAAATAATATGGTCGAAACAATTAGAATATTTGTATACAGAATCGTTATAATGAACTTCAAATTAACCGAAAGTTAATTTATTAATTGGGATTTGAGGGAATTTGCATGAAATCTTTTTAAATATGCCACAGAAAATCTTGTAGAATCAAATGAACATCCAAAA
>CATIWM010460413.1:0-11410 GCA_949671775.1 Mallotus repandus
AAAATATAGGCCCACTTTTAGTTCCATTTCACTTGTAAATAAAATGTGTAGATTTAGTTAACTTAAATTAAAATCAAATGTAGTTTAGATTTAGGGACGTTACAACTTGAATGCATTTTTTATGTGCTTTTTCATGGATTGGTAGCCTTAGGGTTACATGGATGTTCAATTAGGGTTTAATGAAATTGCATGTAATTAGGGAATAAGATAGTAATTAATAAGATAATTCTAAATGAACCCAAGACTAAAAGAAGTTAGTGTTCCGTATCCAGAACTCTTGGTTGTGGTGCTAGCTTGTATTAGAGAATCGAGTTACGCGACTTTCGATTTGTCCTAGTTATTACCCTAGGTGGCGACTCCTCATCTCCACGCCATGTCTTTGTGACAGTGGTTAGTGTGTTCCCTAAAGCCCTGAGCTCAAACAGTGTCGCGGTTGCAATAAACTTGGGCGCGTGTTAAACGCCGCCATCTACACATGTTCGCCACTATTTTGGTGAGAACTCTTTTATTGTGTATCTCTAGTGTTATCTAGAGAAGACTCTCTCTTGTAATCCTACTATTTTATAGTAAAAGAAATTTCCGGACTTTGTCCCGTGGACGTAGCCCAAAAAGGAAGGGTGAACTACGTTAAAATATTGGTGTCATTTATTATTTATACGGTCGGTTTTACTGCCTATTTTATTCACCCATTGATCGATTTGACTACCTTCATATATTTATTTATTCAGTATATCTACAGTAATTTTATTTTGTCGTCGTAAATATTATTCTGCTGTGCTAACTCTGTCCAATTTCCTAACAAAATCACCAAACTTTCCATTCATATCTTTGTCAAGTAATACATTGCTAGCTTTAATGTCCTGATGTAAGACTTTAGACTCCCATCCTTCATGCAAATACAACACTCCTGAAGCCACATCTTTCAAGATCCTTATTCTTTCTTTCACAACTTAGCATTTTACTTTCATCACAATCAAACACCCTTTTATCCAAACTACCATTTTCCAAGTAATCATAGACCAACATGAAGCTTCCTCTTTCTCTCTTGCACCAACCTCTCAACCCAACTAAATTCCTGTGTTTCAATCTTCCAAGGCTGGAAATTTCAGCCAAGAATTCTCTCATCCCATCATTTTGATGAGATATTCTCTTCACAGCAACCTCAACACCTCCTGGCAACACACCTTTATAGACCTTCCCATTTCCTCCAATTCCAATGACATTTTCTTCACTGAATCCCTTTGTTGCTGCTTCAATTGCTTGATATGTCATTCGATGCGGCCAATACTCCAATTCCCATTCCTCCATATCTGCTCTTTCTCTTGCCTTCCTCTGAATCCTCCTAATAAAAACCAAAGCAATCAAAGCTACTAACACAATTACAACAAAACTTCCAACTGTGGCTCCTGCAATGAATCCTTTAGACTTAAAAATTGAAGCCTTTGGATGAACAAATGAGGGCAACCCAGTTGTAATCAACCTTTCACTTAATGAAAAATTCGAATGACTAAAGCTCCAAGCAAGAATTTTGTGACTCTCAACAAGTATTCCGGTTGATGATGTAAACCCAACATACATCTCTTCCACAAAAATACTAGAGAGATTAATAGAAACATTTAACAGAGGCCTGCTTGGCCTTTTCATGCCAGCAGGAGCCATAGTAACATTAACCAGAGAATCTGCATAATCAATCCAAACTTGATAATTCTCGCCATTATTTAGCTTCAATCTCTTGAATGACTTCAAGTCATCACTACTGTTTCCATTTGCGTTGTTGCTTCTTCTATTATCAGGCCAATATCCTGCCTCTTCTGCAAATGTTGATATAAGAGAATTTTCATCAATACCAACATGATCAGCATTAATATCGTTGAATTCTTCATTCGCAAGCACATCAAACTCGATCCCAAAAACATGATTGCTGGAATTACCATTATTTGCTCTATCAAACAAGCCTAAATATTCAGCTGTTGTTGTACCTTCTAGACCAGTCTGAGGCACAAAAATGAAAACCAAACCATGTCCTGGGATATCATTCTTGTAAGTGGCCATAGCAAAAACGAAAGAAGTGGAAAAGGGTAATACAAAAGATGAATTTGGATCTTTGGTTCGTATCTTTGAAGGGTATAGAGCACGACCAGCCGTGAAATGAGTCTCATTAGTAAGAGAAAGAACACGAGATTCAATAACAGCATAGCCGTAAAGAAGTAAACTAGATGAATTGAACCCATTAAAGACAAAATCAGTAGCTAAAATGGGTTGTTGGCAGAGCAGAAACACAGAAACAATAAGAAGAAGAAGAAGGAAAATAGGACGCTTTTGTTGTTTCTTCATAGGAGCAGCTGACCAAAAATATTGACAAAATGCAGAAACAAAAGAGGAAAAAGCTCACACTTTCATGGGATCTTCTAATGGAAGACAAAATATTAAAATGAAGAAGAAAAGTGAATAGAGAAAAAGATAAAGTTGTGTGACAGCACTTTTTTTGCAATTTTCCATCGTCAAACATTTTGCACCTTCGAAATTTAATTTGGACATGGATAGATTGATACTTTGAGGATAACCGTGTGGGCACCCTTTCATGGAATCCTTCTAATGGAGCAGGAAATATTGAAATGAAGAAGACAAGTGTGGGGACGACGATACATGTCACAAATAGCATCATGTATAGTCCGTCGTCGCGGGTTCCGAAATAAAATATATTTTTTTCTTTTTTTTTGCCTCCCTATCAACTGAAGGCAGGTGATTTTTGAAATTTCACCCCGTGATGACACTATTCCCGTCGTTGTTATTTACAGAAATCTTTATCCCAATTGTGATATAGAGAAAAATATCAACTTGTGTGACAGTAATTTTTTTCAATTTTCTCTTATGGGTCCCTCCTACATGGGGCTCACATGTTAGAAAAATAAAAAAAAAGAAGCAAATGTCAAACTTTGGGTGCAACAAAATTTGAAGTTGGTTAATTTTTTTAAAAATAATTGTTAAGGCTTATATAAAGACCATTCAGCAGAGTAAAAAATTGATAAGCCACAAGTACGGGTGAGCATCGTGCTGGTTGGGTGTAACAAACATCTAAATCGCTCGATTTTTAAAAGAGAATTTGAAAAATCGAACCGAACCGTTGAAGAGGAAGAAATTGATTTTTTGAAAATCTAATATAGTCAAGTTGGGCTTGGATGAATGGGCCCTTTTTGGGCTACTGCTGAGACTTTTCTTTTTGGACTACAGAAATAAAATAAATATTGATTATATACTTATTTACTTCATATATTTGGGCGAAGCCCATACATTTACAATGTTCAAAATATACATTTGTTGTATACTATAATTTAGATACAAAAAATAGTTAGTTTTAATTACAAAAAAGAAATGAAGCACTGTATTTTGTTGCATGCAAAAAATAAAGCAGACTATGATGCAGGCTCAAAAATTGCTATCCACCCTATTACAAAAAAATTCATATATGTAGCAGTAGCAATATGTCCAAAAAAAAGACTGCAGAAATCCAAAAAAACCAATTGCAGTATGCAACAATTATGTTTGTCTTTCACCTGCAGATGGGACATTGCAAACAAGAAGCACAATTTCAATTGAAGAAAATATAAAGATTACTAAATGAAAATAAAAGTAGTAGTAGGTAACAACAAGTAGGCTCAGGATGCTTTGTAATAAGATCATATTTAGAATAGAGCTCCATTTTCTGGCAGTAAAGAAAATAACCACCTAGTTAAACAAAGCACACCATTCTAATATATATCAGAAAATATTTGAGGGGTGGAAGCATCATCACTGCCAAAAACATATTAAAGAGGCTCAGAATAGAGCATTTTCAACTTTAAGATGCAACCACATTTCTGGTAACTAAACTAAAACAAAAGCCACCAAAGAAATTTAAGCATACATACTTTGAATCTAAAAAAATCATAGGGGTGGAAACATCATCATTGCCTCTTTAATATGTCCAAACACAATCAAAGTTGATGCAGCATCAACATAGGCACCTTAATTGATAAGGCAAACAATTTAGGCACATCAGGTTGGTCACAGTCACAGTCACACACAGAATAAGACACAATTCAATAAATATGTAGTGAGCTAATTAATTGAGCAAGAGAAGGGCCACTGCCCATAGGTTCAAGATCTGCCAAGAAAATAAACAAGCAGAGAGTTAGAATTTTTAGAAATATAGCAGATTAAATGCACTTAAATAAAGAATAAAAATGAAAAATGAATTAAAACATGACTTTTTTTAAGAGACTCCAACTCTTCTAATGTTTCTTCCACCCCAACAATTTGGTTTGGCATTTTAACCCAATCCTGTGAACAAATCAATGCTTCAACCTTGCAGAACTATTTCTCTAAATTTCTAAGCCACCCCAATGAGATTAGACATTTCTCTAAATTTGCTCAACCTTGCAGGACTGTTTCTAATGTATCTTATTGCCTCTCTCACTTTTTTTACAGACACATTAACCTTTTTTAACCCATCATTTACAACCAAATTGAGGATGTGAGCTAAACATCTCATATGTAAGAACTTCAATCTAATAGAAGAGGCCCCCCAACTTAACATTTTCTTTTTAAATATCCAATTGCAGTGTCATTAGAGGAAGCATTATCCACTGTGATTGTGAATACATTTTTAATTCCCCAATTTAACAAACGATTCTCTAAAGCCTTAGCAAGGTAAACCCCTCTATGAGATGTAACAGGGACGAAGGATATTATCTTTTTGTGCAAATTCTAACTATCATCAATAAAGTGAGTAGTTGCACACATGTAATTTATTCTTTGAATGGATGTCCAAGAATCAGTAGTGATGCTGATTCTTTGGCAATGTTCCTTCATAAATTTTTTTAGCTTTACCCTCTCAGGCATAAAAATATTATAACAGTCTTTACTTACAGTCCACCTAGAGGGTATTTTAAAGTGTGGACATGCAACAACCATGAAGTTCTTGAACCCACCCTCCTCAACAAATTTAAATGGTAATTCATCAGTAATTACCATTTGTGCAAGTGAGTTTCTAATAGCCTCTTGCTCATATTTCCAAGTGCCTAAGCAACCAGACTGTGTATTATTATGTGCCTCCACCCCAGCAGGTTTAAATATTAGCAGTGACTGCCTAACATCTTTACTATGAGGAATTTTCATGCAAGTCATAACATGATTTTTTAAAGAAGAAGTTCCATGTCTTTTAGAGTGAGCATGTATATAGGAACCACAATAAATACATTTACCTTTGATGACAACACCAGATTCATCCTTAATTCTCTCAAAATACTACCAGACTGCAGATTTTGGTTCAATCTCTTTTCATTTTTAAGCAGCAACCTTAGCCTTAGCCTGAGTCTCATTCTGAGTGCTAGCAGATGCATTTGGGGCTTCCACCACCTCATGGTTCGAACCAATGGCATTATTGTTGCCACTGGTGCTCTCCATTCATGAAAGGCACATTAAAAAAAAAAAAATTAAATGCAATAAGATAACATATTAAATGCACTCAAATATCAATTAAATAACAAATAAAACAAATTGAATTTAATTATACCTTATTTTAGCTGCTAATGCGGGCACCCAAATCTAATCGCAATGAATGCTTTCACCCTTTTTTTTTTTGAAAGTTATAAAGTTATAACTCAATTTTGTAAAGCTTATGCTTCCACCCCTTTTTTTGTGTTATAGCTTTAAGTTTCCACCAATAGGAACTTTAGAAGAAATCACAGATGCAAACACAAAACAAAGAAACAAATTGTCATTTTACAAACAGTCACAAACTTGATCAAAAAATTTCATAGATCATTATTATAAATGAGAATACAAACACATAAACATTAGCATAAATAAATAAATAAACATAAATAAAGATATGTAAATAATATAAATAAAATATATATAAATAAACGTCAACATAAATAATATAAATAATCATCAACATAATTACAAAAATAATAAAAATAAAAATAAATAAATATAATTTTATATCTATAAAAATAATATAAATAAAAAAATATTACAGATCTATAAAAAATTAAAAATTTGAAATAATTATAGATATATAAAAATATAAATTTGTCGAATCCAAAATAACTTTAAAACACACATTTATGTTGTCACAGAGAGATAATAAATAATAAATTTTTTTTAACAAGATAATTTTATCTTAGATCCATGCATGTTAGATCTATATGTTAGAACAAAAGAAAATAATAAGCACAAAACTATAAAATAAGTACAGATCTATAAGTATAATATAGATCTCTATATATATACATATATAAAACAAAAAGAAAATCATATTTTAACCTCTTATCTAAATATATATTCACAAATATAAATAAAATTAACTGTCAAAAACAATAGATCTATCAATTTAACAAGATTAAATGTCAACAGATCTATAAATTTAACATATATTGAACAACAAATATTACACAGATCAAAAAAATTTTCGAAAATCAAAGATTTTTAACAATAAAATCAATAAAATATAACATCGAATACAGATCTAAAAATTTTACATATTTATATAAAATATAAACTATATTTATATAGGATTTTTTTTTTACAAATAACCAATTGAACCGTTAAAGCAAATAAAAAAAAAGAAAGATCTTCCAAGTATTACCATTAATTAACAAATCGTCAATGGAGATGGCAATCTGTTTTAAAAAATTAACTGCGATAATAAAAATTACAAAAGAGACTGAACCAAGAATGAGAGAACTAAGGAGAGATAGGTAAAGATCAAAGGATTATAGAGAACTGGTAGAGTATTAAAGATAGAAATTAGGGTTTTGAGAGGAAGAAGAGGACTGTGGTCTGTGAGAGGAGAGGAGAGGACACTACAAAAATCTGCCGATTTAGTGACAAAATTTATCCGTCGCAAAATAGTGACGAAATTATAGCCTTAGCGATGGAATTTATTTAAAAAAGTAAATTGATTAAATTTAGTGATGGAAATTTGAATCCGTCGCTACTTTAGTGATGGAATTTATGTAAATCCATCGTAAAAATAGCGATGGAAATGAAATCCGTCGCTATTTTAGCTACAAAATTGCTAATCCGTAGCTATTTTAGCGACAGATTTCATTTCCGTCGCTGATTTGTTTTCAACGGAATTGTAAATCTTTCGCTAAATGTTGAATTTCAAAATTTTATTTTTATTTAATTCAAAATTTAATCATGTTTAAAAATATTAATTAATGTTTATTTTATTTCTAAAATATATGTATTATTGTTTAAAATATTATTTTTGAATTGTGAAAATTTCATATTTATTTTGAAGTTTAAATAATTATTATTTCATATTGACATAAATATTAGTTGGGTAAAAGTGCATTTTTGCCCCCCATATTTTGCCCTAGGAGCATATATGCCCCCTTTCTTTTTTTTTTTTGGTGCAAATATATTAGGGTCATGCTAAAAAGGTGCATTTTTGACCCCTCAATTTGACATGGCACAAACGGCCCTCACTACAGTTACTTTTTGCATTTGAGATGGCTCTTTTCCTTGATTGAAACCCATATCAACTATTGTTTCCCTTGTCAATCTACCTTTATCGATCCATACCCACACATATGATTTCCCTCCCTTGCTTATAAACTCTTATTTACCTCATTCGGCTTCTACTAGATCTACTTCTATACATTTGCTTAATTGGTTTTGGTGGTAGTCAAGCAACCGAACTCATCAAGGAAATAACACCGACAAAATAAACTACCAATGGATTGCCTGCTCAATTTTCATTTCTCTTTTTCCATAAATTTCTTTTTCTCTTTCAGACCTTCCTTCTTTAGCTAACTACTTTATCTTTATTTTTTCTATTCCTACTTGATCTGCTCTTTACTTTTGCCTACTTAATTTTATATTGCAGTTGTAGCTGAGGAATACAAGGAATTAGATTATTAATCATGAGCGGTAATCGTCGCTAGAAACTCTAATTTAGAGAAAAATGCTCGCGAAGTGATAATTACTAGTTGTGAATTGAGAAAACTTCAACTTCAATTCGACGAGAGAGATTCAAGGATGAAAGGAATGATTGGAGCAATTGTTGATTTGGATTGTGGTGGTGATGTTAAGTTTTTTGTTTCAATAAGTGGGAATTTGACGAGCATTGAATCTGTAGGCTCTATTGTTTATAAAGATTATCCTAAGAAGTTTATTTGGGAGATAGGCTATTTAATTTGATGTCAGCTTCCAATTCGATGTCAGCTTCCAATTAAATTACAATTTTATATTCTTGTAAACAAAGTCAAGTTAATTGGTGGGTGATGTTAATTTTTAGGTGGTAATGTAAACAAAACGAAGTGTAAGAGCTATTCACTTCAACAATGCCCAACTCTGACTCCTTCTCAAAGAAAAGCTCAATGATGAATCTAACAACTTTTGATAAGAACATTGACAATTCAGTGAGACCATTATCCTTGAACTCAGTTGGGATACTGCTTCCAAGTAACTTAAATCCAACATATAACCCAAGATCTTCATTGGCATGTCTTAACTCTGCAGAGGGATCAAATGTTTCTCAAATGCCTATTGGCTTTTGTTATACCTCTACAACAGCTCTGTTACAAAAAGTTGTAAAAATGGGTGCAAAGATCAGTGATAATTCCATTACTCCAATTCTCCTCAGAGGATTTACTGAATACTCAATGAGAAGCATGAGCTCAACAACCCAGGAAGGTTCACTGGTAGTTGGTAACAATATAGTACTAGCTACCGCAAATATGAATAGCTCATATGTGGGAGAGATAGAAACATTGGATAAGAACTTCAATCTAGGATATTCAAAAAATTGTTTTGCCATATCACACACCGAACTTCTCGAGTCTCATTTCAATATGTGTTCAGAAAATGAAAATATTGGTACCTAGGAGGAGAGGTATATCTTGGAGGCGGCGAAAAAATGACTATTGATTTTCTAGGTGTGGAACCAATAGGGCACTCAACCATGGGGAAGAATCAACTTCAGTGAATCATTAGAGCATGTTGAACAGGGCATTGGCTCAATCATAGCAAAGAGCATTTTTTTGTTGGAATTAAGGGAAACCCAGAAGTTGATAGAAATATTGATACTAATGGCATTTTTGTTAAAGTTCGAGAGACAAGTCGTAAGCCAGACGAGGTCTGAAAATACATTTCAGATATATAATTTAAAATTTTAGATATATAATTTTTTTATGTATTTTGAAGCCTGCTAGAATAGTTATGCTTTTCTTAAAGTTGCTTGCAGTTATCATTGTTCTAAGTGCTGATAGAACAATACTCATGCTAAGTAATGGTGGCGTTGATGGGTTGTGGGTGGTGGTGACGGTGTAGTGGATGCTCATAAATTTTTTGATAGAATGCCTGAAAGGAACGAGGTTTTGGGGGCATGCAATGCAACAGATGGATGTTTGGCTAATCCACATGTGGCTCCATTATGCCACATCAAATGCAAAAGTAACGACAGTGAGGGCCGTTTGCGCCATGTCAGATTGAGGGGCCAAAAATACACCTTTTTAGCATAATCCTAATATATTTGTGCCAAAAAAAAAGGGGGGCATATATGCTCCTAGGGCAAAATATGGGGGGCAAAAATTCATCTTTACCCATATTAGTGTAAAATTTCATATTGATCTTATTTTGATGTGAATTAGTGTTAGTGTTGATTCAAAACTACATAGTTTTAATATTATAAGCAATTTAAATGTTATATAATTGATTTAGCATTATTATATAATACTAATTTATATATGTATATATTAATTAAGTAATACGAAACATTACATATATATTAAGTATAGTTTTAATTAATAATTAAAATATTATACAATATTCATTAAATATTTATTAATTTGCATTTAGCCCTAATTTAAATAGCATAATATCTATAACTAACAAATAATAAATCTCTAAGATAATATAAGATTGTGTTAATATTTTTATTTTAAAGTAATAAATAAATATTAATATTAAGTAATGCAAATTTAAATTAATATGTAAATAGCATAATATCTCTAACTAACAAATAATACATCATAAATTTTAATATTAACTAATTAAAACACAATTTATATATCTATAACAACAAAATAATTTGTCCATAACTATAAAATTATGTAGTTTTGATACTATAATATATAATTTTAATGTCATAACTAAATAATTTGTCCATAACTATAAAATTATGTAGGTTTCTCAAAACTACTTAGTTTTACTCAGAATAACTTAGTTTTGATTTATTCTAATTCAATAAAAAATCCCTTTTAACATATCTCATATGTAAATTAATATTTGTCTATAACCATAAAATCATATAATTTTCATAAAATCACATAGTTTTGATTAACCTAATTCACTAAACACCACTCTTCACTTTAACCTATCACATTCATTCTCATTCACTTAACCTATAATCTTTATGTTATAAAACGATTTCAATATTACAAAGAAATTTATTATTAAATAATTCTAATTTAGTATTGGATTGAATCTAAAATTAATAATATTATTGAATCTTAAATTCAAAATTATAATTTAATTTTATTATACATTAATTCCATAATTGATGTTAAGTTAAAACTATATAATTTTAATTTAATAAAATAATTTAATATTATTGTATGGTATAAATTTAACAATACATAAATAAATTATTGGTATAAATTTAGCAATACATAAATAAATTATTCATTAAAATTCGTATTAAATAAATAAATTATAAATTATAATTTAATTTCATAAAATATATAATTTTAATATTAGAAATAAATATAACTATATAACTACTAAACATAACTAAAAAAAACTAAAAACTTTGTATTTTTGGCTTAACGTAATTCACTAAAATCTTTCTCCTCACTTTAACCTATCTCTTTCATTTTCAATTGAATTAAACCTAATTCCTTTCTCTTAAAAAAATTTCAGCTGCCGCTCACCCCTACCCCCAGTTGTCATCTCACTGTCGTCCAACCAGCCATCCCTCCTTCCTCACCCTGCCATCCTTGCTCACCCTTACCCCATAGTCCTTCCTCACCCCACCATCGCAGCTCACCCCGCAGTCTTCCTCATCCCATTAAAAGCTCGCTTGTTGTAAACGGCGGGGTTTAGCACGCGCCCAAGTTTATTGCAACCGCGACACTGTTTGAGCTCAGGGCTCTAGGGAACAGACTAACCACTGTCACAAAGACATGACATGGAGATGAGGAGTCGCCACCCAGGGTAATAACTGGGACAAATCAAAAGTGGTGGTAACTCAATTCTCTAATACAAACTAGCACCACAACCAGGAGTTCTGGATACGGAATACCAACTTCTTTTAGTCTTGTGTTCATTTAGAATTATCTTATGAATTACTATCTTATTCCCTAATTACATGCAATTTCATTAAACCCTAATTGAACATCCATCTAACCCTAAGGCA
>CATIWM010460466.1:0-30621 GCA_949671775.1 Mallotus repandus
AAAAATCCTTAAGGAGTAAGGAATACAATATATGACAAGATCTATTCCTTAATGAGCAAGGATTGTAATTCAGACCTGATTAGGATATTTTTCACTTACAAATTCGAATTTTCTTCCTTTTTGAGTCACTTTTTTTTTTCACGAATCTTTTTTTTTTATTTGTGTTTTTTTTTTAATTCTGATTTCTTGCGTTTTCTTGTTCTTTAAAACTTATCTTTAAACTTAAACCTAGTTTGGTTTTCTTAATGGAAACCCTAGCTACTCATTCTAAACTTGCTCGTTTACATTATAGATTGGGATTTTCTAGTATTTTTATTGTGGATTGCTAAGGCTAGAGTGGTAGATTGGTGTTGCTTTAGCGTGATACAGTTTCAGGTAAAATTCTTGGTTCCTCGGCAAATTATATTGACACCACTGTCACTATGGATCTGGTTGGGTCATGGCGCTTCATTGGCTACCACGGCTTCCTAGAGGGATCTCATCGGAAGGACTCTTGGAACCTTTTACGACATCTCTCTTCTTTACATTCTTTACCTTGGATGATTATGGGTGACTTTAATGATATTGCTTCTAGTCATGAGAAAAGGGGTGGTGCTCTATAGCCGTTTTCTTTGATTCACAGCTTTAACCAAGCAATTTAGGATGTAGGTTTGATTGATATGGCTCTTAATGGTTATCAATATACTTAGGAAAGAGGTCATGGTACTTCTTTATGGGTAGAGGAAAAGCTTGATCGGGGTCTTGTAAATAGGGCATGGTTAGCCAAATTTCCCAATGCAATAATCTGGTCCTAAGAGTATACATCATCTGACCATCTGCCTTTATTGTTAGATTTCCAGATGCTGGCTTATGTCCCTCAATATACCTGGTTCCATTTTAAAAATTTTGGTTGTTAGAACTAGAGGTTATAGACTTGGTTCAAAGTAATTGGGTTCATGATGGTTTATCTATACTAGAGATGATTATCACCTATAAAGATGCTCTTCAGAAATGGGGTGATCAATTCAGACAGAGGTTTCACGGTAGACTTATGGAGTGTAAGAAAAAACTCAAACAATTTTGGTCAAGGCGTGATACTTTGGGTGTCCGTCGGTTTAAATCTACTCAATAATAGTATGAAATATTACTTTGACAACAGGAAACTTACTGGCAGTAGCGGGCTAAGCAGATGTGGTTAATGTTTGGTGATTGGAATACCCTTTTCTTCATTCTTCTACCTCTGTAAGAAGAAAATTCAATCAAGTTTTGAAGCTTAAAGATAGTCATAAGGTTTGGCAATTTGATACTGCTAATATTGGGCGGATTATGCTCTCTTTTTTCAACAATTGTTTGTGGCTCCAGTTCGCAGTATTAGGTATCTTCTCGACAAAGTAAGTTACCCTGGAGCAAAATTCTGATTTGTTAATGTTGGTGTTATGCCCTAGGCTAAATATGTAATGGCCATACTTTGACTTTATCATATTTCTATTTTAATAATGAAGAGACATTTTTATTATTACTGGCTAATTCTAGTGTTATCCTTGATTAGTTAATTCTACTAAGATTATCAAGTACGTGACTTGATAGTAAAACTCTTAGATGATACTTAAATTCTAATCTAAATATCCCTAGTCGATTATTGTTGTGGGAACAACAATGAATAAAGACTAGTATGAGGTTGATTGATGATTAAGTTTTATTGATTATGTATATGAGATATTAAATGAAACTCATAGGTACATATTTAGAGAAATGATGTACTGGATCGACCCACTATGAGAATACCACATGGATTATTATCATAGAGATCACCATGGTTTCCTGAATGATAAGTTATGTATTTTAACACATCTATGCACTTTACTTTAACTAGATGGTAAAACAGGTTGTGATTGGATATAGAATGAGTTGTGTGAGGAATGTGAGTGATTAAGATGGAATTTGTCCCTCAGTTATTTTGAGAAGATATCTGTTGGGCCCCTCGATGAGTTAGACTAAAGAGAAATGCATGGCCATGCTAGAATGATAAAGAGTTATCAATATCAGTCTACTTGGGATCGAGAAACAATATGATTGAACAATATAAGGATGACATAATCCATACCTTATGTTCAATCAGGATATCATGTGACAAAAGGACTATAGTACACGTTCTGTATTAGGTTATGTTGGATTATCAACCTTCATATAACTTGGGTAGTCATAATATCTTGCTAGAGACCAATTATGACTTGTGGGCTAAAATGGAATTTTAGACCTATTGCCAACATTGTGTGAACCTACAGAGTCACACACTTAGAACAAGCCCAAAACAGACTTGGGTTAATTAGCCCAATAATTATCTTTATGAAAGATTAAATAAATAAGTAAATAAATAAATATATAGATGTATATATATGTATTTATTTATGTTAGTATTTATTTATTTATATATTTCCTATTTTATTTAAGGTAAGAGTTACTTAAATAAAATAGGAAAGGATTCTAATTTGGAATTAGAATCAAAGTGGAAAAGGAAGTCTAATCTTACCAAAATTGTTTTGGTAAGAGAAACCCTAGATAGAATGTATATATATAAACATCTCATTCTCTAGGGTTTACTAAGTTTATGCTAAGCCACACTTTTCTCTTCCTTCTTCCTCCACCTCATTTTGTGAAAAGAAAATACGTAGAGAGACTTTGTGTTTTGTGACAACAAAGGTTATAGCAGACCGACTTTGCTTTGGACTTCTTGTTCTTGTGGGTACCGTAGAGGGTATGATTATTTGGCAACATCTCAATCTGACAAAAAGAATACAAAAAGCTCAAGCTAGGGTGTCACCGGTGTGAACCCCCTTTCATCCTTCTAACAATCTTGCCTTAAGATCTTTTTGCTAAGTGTTTGGAAACCCTCTCATCAATATAGTTTGAATTACATGGATCCAGGTTATGGGTTTTTGTGGTTAAAAGTTTTATTTTTCCGCTGCGTTATGGATCATGAAACCCAACAAATAGGACTACTAAAAATGAGATATTCAAACGATTTTTCTTTGTTAAGATGAAGGAGGGAGAGGAGTCAATGTGAACTCTATGATTAAAGCCATGGAGAAGCTAGAGAACTTAGACTTCACAATGGACTTCTACCTCCAAGTAGATTTAATCCTGCAATCCCTTTCTAAATCTTTAAGGCAAACCATCGCCAACTTTTATAATAATAATATAGAATGCACTCTTGTGGAGCTTTTGAACATGCTCGTGATAGCCCAAAAGGCTATCCAAGGGAGCAACAACGGGAAGGAGGTTTTGCTTTTTGTTGATATCGAAATTTTGACAGTTCCTAAAAAATCTAATGATAAAGGATTCCTATCAGTCAGATAGGGGGAAAATTTCCTCGAAAGTTTTCTCAAGCGTGCTCAAATAGAGAAGAAACCTAAAAGAAACAAAAAAGAAACCAAAAAGAAACCAAAAAGCAACCAAAAATATCAAAAAACCTAATTTGGGCCCAAAAAAGAGCCAAAAAATGGGGGAAAACTCATGGGGACGGGTCAACCTATGAGCTTGAGTTGACAACCCATGAGTGTGGGCCATCGACCCAAGCCCATAGGTCAAATGACCTACAGATCCCCCTGGTGGGTTGAGGACCGACGTGCATGGGCCTAGGACCCAAGCTCGTGGGTTCTAGACCCAAGAGCGTGGGTCTAAGACCCAAGCTCATGGGTCTAAGGCCTGAACTGTTAAAAATACGAAAATTTTCTCTTTTGGGAGGATTTTGGCACATTTTTCAAGACACTCTCCTAGAGAGAGAAAATACTACTATTTTGGATGAAATTTCTCTCTCTCTCTCTCTCTCTCTCTCTCTCTCTCTCTTTCTCTCTCTCTCACATCCAAGGCATTTGGAGACCTATTTTATACCCAAACACTCAACCAAAATCATTTTTGTCTTAGGATTTATACCATTAAATCCAAACCGAGCTCCTTTTAAGTCAAAGCACGCATCAAGGGCCCCATCCCTATGAGGATCTCATAACTATTTTTAATTAAAAATTGCATTTTTATCATCTTCTTCAGCATTTTTATTTATTTACTTATGAATATTTATTATATTGGTAAAGTTATGATTTTTGTGATGATTTTGATGTTTGGATATAAGATATGATGGAGAAGTGGGTAGTTCGGGTGATTCCGGGAGTATTTGCATTTATTTTTACATTTTCCACCATTTTGCATTATTTTTCCTTTTATATAAAAAATAAATATTTTGGTGTAAAGTTAGCATTTTTATTATTGTTTTTGCATCATTTTAATTTATTATTTTTATTTCTGCCATTTTTGTTTATTCCTATTAATATTTCTATATTTTTTCCATTTTTATTGCATTTTTACTACTTTTATTGTGTTTATGCTATTTGCTGTAAATTTGACATTTTTATCATAAAGTTAATATTTTTATGGTAAAAATGTCACCCTTATCACTTTAATATTTTTATTTCTGTGATTTTATTTATTTATACATTTATTTTTGTATTTTTATTATTTTTATTGCCTTTTTCCTATTATTATTGCATTTATGCCTTTTATAATAAATTTGGCTTTTTTATCATAAAGTTCACATTTTTATGGTAAAAATGCCATCTTTATTATTTTTATTTTCTTCTGTCATTTATTTATTTACATGTTTATTTATGCATTTTTATCATTTTTATTGCATTTTTGCTATTTTTGTTATATTTATGCCTTTTGTGGTAAATTTGGTATTTTTATCATAAAGTTCATATTTTTATAGTAAAAATATCATATTTATCATTTTAATTTATTCATTTCTATATTTTTATTATTTTTTTACTAATATTCCAGCATTTTTATCGTTTTTATTGCTTTCTTGTAATTTTTATTGACTTTAAGCTATTTATGGTAAATTTAGCATTTCTATCATAAAATTGATATTTTTATGGTAAAAATGTTACCTTTATTATTTTCAATATTTTCATTTATATTTTTATTTATTTTTAGTAATATTCTTGCATTTTTACTATTTTTCTTGCATTTTTATTATTTCTATTATTTTTATGCCTTTTATGGTAAATTTGATATTTTTATCATAAAGTTCATATTTTTATGGTAAAAATGTCATCTTTATCATTTTAGTTTATTCATTTCTTTATTTTTTAATTTATTTATATTAATATTTCTATATATTTATTATTTTATTGCATTTTTGTAATTTTTGTTGCCTTTATGTCTTTTGGGTAAAGTTCATATTTTTATGGTAAAAATGACACTTTTATCACTTTAATTATTTTTAATTCTGCATTTTATTATTTTTATCATATTAATTGTATTTTTATTATTTTCATTATCCTTTGGATAAATTTATTATTCTTATTATAAAATCCACATTTTTATGGTAAAAATAATATTTTTATCACCCATTTTTATTATTCCATTTGCATTGTTATTATTTTATTACATGTTTATTATCCTTGTCATTTTTATTGTTTCCTTTGATAAA
Organism: Mallotus repandus; assembly: GCA_949671775.1. Lineage (NCBI taxonomy): Eukaryota > Viridiplantae > Streptophyta > Magnoliopsida > Malpighiales > Euphorbiaceae > Mallotus > Mallotus repandus. The sequence goes on from CATIWM010460466.1 coordinate 5,468, forward strand.
TTTATTATTGTTATCATAAAGTTAATATTTTTGTGATGGAAATAGCATTTTATCACTTTCATTATTTATTATTTCTCCATTTTAATTTGCTAGCATTTTCCTTGTCATAAAAAAAAAATCCTACCTTCATAATGAAAATGATGATTTCATGCCAAATTATCCAATTCCCAAAATATTGCATCTTACATTTTCATTAGTATCATTGTCTGCCTTATTTGTTTAATTACTTTCATTATTATTTATCACTTCAATTATGAACGAAATATATAGAATTGTCTTAAATGTGATGTGTGCTTGCATGTGCGTGAAGACTAACCCTAGTTTTGCAAGATTATTAGAATAGGATTTTTATTTTCCTTTTTCTATTTTGATGTAATTAATAGAATAGGCATTTCTGAGGCAATGTAATCCTTAATCCCGATTCCCCCTCTTATCTATGTTTTTTGGATGTATTTATTTGAATAGGCTTTTCCATGGGTTATAATCCTTATTCCATTTTCCCATTTTTATTTTCCTTGTTTGCTTGTTTATTTCAATTATTTCTTGCATCCTTGTGTGTTACGCGTTACGTGATTACTTGATTACATGATAACTTATTTGATTGGTGAATGCTTATTTATTTATTTATTTTGTGATGAATGCTCGTCAATCCAACTATCTTGCATTTTATTTCCAATTTAAATCAACTAATGATCAAGTGTGGTAAATGCATCATGAAAATGAAATTAGGGTGAAGTAGTGAATAAATGAGCAACGTGTATGATAGAAAACAGGATAAGTAACTCCTACCCCCCAAACTTAGATTCTCTGGCTAAGGAATTGAATTTTTAATTCACTTTCTTCTGATTCAAATCGAATGACGGCTCCAATCTACAAAGCCTATTCAGGCAGACCCTCCCATAAACAATAACAAACTGGTAGATGGTCACCATTAGCCTATGTACCCCGACAAACACACTAATCTTGTTCCCTCCCAAGAGGGCGATCACACTCTTATTTCCACCTCTTGTGGGACTAAGAAGAAATGCAATAAAAAAAGGAAATGAAAGAAAAATATTGTCATGCCCATGGGTGGCATGGCCAAGAATAAGGGCAAAGCCATAGTAAGGGAAGAACATGGTAAAGGAAAATGTTTTCATTGCCAAAGTGAAGGACAATGAAAGAGGAATTGTCTAAAGTGCCTTTAATCTCTCAAGATAAAAAGGAAAGGGCAAGCAAGGAGAAGGTAAGACTTTCTCTAATTTATATGCTTCTAAATCTTCTAAGAGTTCATCTAATGCATGGGTATTAGATACCGGTACAAGTTTTCACATTTGTTCATCCTTGTAGGATCTAGCAAATGAGAGAAGGTTGAGGCCTAATAAAGTGATCTTAAGGCTTGAAAATGGAGCAAGTATTATGGCTAAGGCCATATGATCCACTTCTATTAATTTATATAGTCATATTTTACTATTGGATGATATATCATATGTACCTAATGCCTATAAAAATATTGTCTCTATTTCTAGTTTAACTAGAAGGAGTTATGAATTCCATTATAGTAAAGATGTATGTAACATTTACTTTGGAAGTAAAATGGTTGGCGTGAGTTATTTAATACATGACTTATATTATATTGAAAATATGTCCAATAAGAATAAGCCTTTAACCAATGTGAGTAATACAAAAGCCATGCTAATTGAATATGCCTCTAAGTCCAAATATTTATGGCATTTGAGATTATGTCACATTGCAAAGGATAGGATCACAAATATGGAAAGGATGGGAATCATGAGCAATCTTGTATTTACATCCAATTAGACTTATGAGGCTTATTTTTAAAGTAAGATGACTAGAATACCATTTGTTTGACAAATGGCAAGAGCCAAGGATATGTTAGAAATCATACATAGCGATATATATGGACCATTCGGTGAAATGGCTATAGATGATTTTTACTATTTTATAACCTTTGTAGATGATTTATCAAGGTATGGAAACTTGTTTCTTATAAAGAAAAAAAGTGAATCCTTTGAAAATTTTAAAGAGTTTAAAGCCTAATTGGAAAACCAAATCGGGAAAAGTATTAAGACTCTAATATCAGATTAAGGAGTTAAATACTTAATACCAAGTTAAGTAAGTTCCTTAAGGAACATGACATTGCATCGCAACTCACACTGCCTGTAACACCTCAATTAAATGATGTATTTTAGAGGCAGAATCATACTTTATTAGATATGGTACGTTTGATGGTGAGCTATACTGATCTTTCCATCTCGCTTTAGGGTTATGCACTCCAGATTGCCTCATATATCCTTATTCGTGTTCCATCTAAGTCTGTTTTTACTACACCATATAAGATATGGTATGGTAGGGCACCAAGTTTTAAACATGTTAAGATTTGAGGGTGCCCAACTTTTATTAAAAAGCTAAAATTGGACAAGTTGGATGCCAAATTGATTAAGGAATGATTTGTTGGATATCCTCAAGATAGTTTAGGTATTATTTTTATCTTCTTACTGAAAAAGTTATTATTGTAAGCAACGATACTATATTCATTGAGAAAGAGTTTCTTAAGGAAGGTGACAAAAGAAAGAAACTAATGTTAGATGAGGAGTAATCTAAGGAAACCGCCCAATAAATTGATCAACCCAAAGAGCCTATTCTAATCGAGAATGTTATCACACCAAGTCCTAAAGGTCAAGTAGGGTATCTAGTCTTCTAGAGAGATACAACTTTCTCCATGACATGCAAGAGTCACATATTCATAAAGAAAGCATTTATGTTGATGATCCTATTACATATGAAGAAACTTTTATGTGATTTGTGAACTACTAAAAATATCGACTGTAAATGTTTCTAATAGAAGCATTAAAATTTACTGGAGCAAGTTCATCATGAATATTCCCCCTGAATTATCTTCTTGAACCATCACTTTTTCACATGTAAAAAGAGGCACACATGGTTTAATATTATGCAACCTTGTTGAAGACGATAACATGTGTCTAGAACTTATCCAAACTAACTTTGCACCATCTACATGCAACTGTTCATCTTCTTAAATGGAAACTAAAGGAGAAAATCTTGCAGCTTCCTTGCCTCTTAATGAATCACCAAAGTCCTTTTGCTTGATTAAACTATTGACATTAGTTATACCACAGGTGAAAGATAAGTTCTAATTGGTATAAGAGAGAAACATCTCATCAATGGACCAAATTTCAACCAATCTTAATCTATATTATGAATGTCCTCAGCATCCCGAATTTTACATGCCTTGATCATATGTCCAATGTAGCCACAATGAAAAAAAAATGGAAGACGTTTATATTTTATTTAGAACAATCAAATTCACCCACATTCTTCTTGCACCAGAAACTAGAAGGTAAAGGTTGATTACCAAAATCTCTATCCACTTTGATAAAGTTCTCCAATTGATTAACTAGAACTGTAATTGTTAATTCATGCATGTAATTTAGGGGAAGATTGTATGCCCTAACCCACAATGGAATAGTAAAAAAACTCCACCATCAAAGGTTTCTCGAATCTAATACCTCCTTTAATAAAAATAGATGATTATCGAAATGCCATGGTTAATGTGATAAGACCGACTCCTTGTCTTTCTAAGAATTAAAACAAAATAAGAACATTTTTTCCTCATTCTTGACCAACCACCTTCCCTTGAAATCTCCATGCACATTTCACTTTATTTAACAGTGTAAAAGTATTGAAACTTCTTTCAGTCCACAATTTCATAACTAAATAGTTTTCTAGTTGTGCAATGTACTATTGTTCCTAGTACCATCCAGATCTAGAATCTCTACCTCTTTACCCTTAAAATGGACAATGTTTAAGGGATTTAATTGCATGGATGATCCTTCTTGATTTAATTTCCTTAGTTTTTTAAACATTTTGAGAAACCCTAGCTATTTAAAACAAAAACAATAAATAATATGGACCAGCTAACTCTACAACTTATGGAACAATAGCATGGTAAAAAGACTAGATCACACAACAGTGCTTTAAAAGGCCATAACTTTTGACTTTGAATGAGTTATGAAGCCCACAACATATCAAATCAAAAATTGTTTAGAGATCTAAACGTGTGAGGAGATTCACCCATCAAAGCTAATTTTCATGCCAAAATTCAATCATTTGAAGATGTTTTGGAGGCTTTGAAGTTATGTGCTTAGTTTTTTTTTATTTTTATATTTTGTTGGCCCATTTCTTTTATGGGCTTTTATTGGGTTTCTTTCTTTCTAGAGTTGCATTGGTGAACATTATATATTAGTTTTAGGAAAAAGTATAATTTTCTACCCTATGATTTGAGGTTTTGACACAGTTTATGTTATTTTTTGTGACAATTATTTATCCCGTGTGTTGTTCCGTTAACAAATTGCCTCGAAAAGCTCTAACACCATTTGATATGCTAATGTGGCAGTCAATATGGCATCTGACATGGATTAATGTTAGAAACTAAACAAAATAAAATATTTATTTATAAAATAAAAATTAACAATGCCATTTATTCAAAATAATTGTTTATAAATATATATTATCAAAGGCTAATAATATATTTTTTTTGGAACAACATCAAAGGCTAATAATATACTCAAAACATTATTAAAAAAAATCTAAATCCAGCGCCATTGGCTATCAACGTTGATAACCCAGCGCTGCTTACCATCAACACCAACAACCGCTCATGCCTACCATCAACACCAATAATCACCTGCGTCGCCAGCTTCTCCAATAGCAGTGTCATCAATCCAAGTCCAGCAAACAACCTTGAATCCTAGACTTATATCAAGTTTTTGAGCCTAGACAATCCATGAATATGAACTCTTTTACAAAGCACCGAAGTGCTGGGCGTAGCACCTGGTGACTTGACCACTTGCAAGCTAGAAGAAAGCTACAATTTACTACTCTCACCAACAACTACAAAATCAAAACCATAAGTTAAGAAAAGCCACTTAACCCTTCACAAAACACAAGTCATTAAACAATTAGTCACCATTACTAACAAAATACACAAAAAAAAGGGAAAGAATTGTAAAAATTGATACTTTAACAAAACCCACTCATATAATCATCATTTTTTTGGTTATTTTTTCAGGCAGGCATAGCAAACAGATACAAGAAACAAAACCCACATCTTAATTTCCTCGAATATTGTTTTAAAATGCAAATTGGAAAATCAAAAACACCCTAGGAACAAATATACATGAAGAATTTGAAAGCATAGAAAACAAGGAAAACAAGTAAAAAGAATGAAAAAGAAATCAACAAACCCATAACTGCTGCTTGAACGCGGGTTATCTGTTTTGGGGTCACTATGAGCGATGGTTGTCTGTGGAAGGAAAGAAGAATAAACCGAAGAAACATCTGTCGCTGCAGCAAAAGAAGAAGAAATAAATAGAGAAAGGTTGAAAAAGACAAACACGCAAAGATAGGCCAAAAGATTTGATAATTCTGCAATTGTTGTTGTTCTTCTCGCCATCGTCTAAAAAGGAAGAAGAAGCAGCATCACACTGTCTTCAACTTCCGACCGAAGAAGATTTAGGGATTTTGGGATACAATAATCCCAATTTGAGGACGCTGTCGTATTTCTAAAAACTTTACTTTTTTTTTTTTTAACAAAAGCCATAAGTTATACTCCACGTCAGCAAATGTAATGGCGTCACTAGCTTTTTTTCATTATTTGTTAACGGAACAACACACAGGATAGATAATTATCACAAAAAATAATACAGACTTATCTGTATCAAAATCTCAAATCATAGGATAGAAAATTGTACGTTCTCCTTTATTTTATTCTGATTTGGAGACAGTTTTTAAAAATTTTATTGCGGAAGTCTTTTTTCCTCTCAAAATTTCAGTATTCTCTTAGAATTAACAAATTTGATGTCTATTTTCTATTAATTTCAGGTTCAATAAGTTATAGAAAATTAATTTTTAGTATTTGTATGTGAATTAATAAATTTCAATATTTATCCCTTAATTTATAAGTTTTCGCTACTTAGTGAACAATCCAAAACTAAAGCAATTAGAATAGATTCAAATAAAATTGTTAACAACAATAAAGAAAAAATGTGATAAAAAAGTAGCACAAAGAGAACGAATAAAGATTGATAAAATGGGGGCAATGGATCATATGGGACAATATATATGAACAACAAGATCAAGAAAAGCTAGCCAATAAATTAAAGTTAAAGAATAGATAACCAAACTAAAGTTAAGAAAACTGGAAAAATGACATCAAGAGACTATTAGAACCAAACTCTAACAAGGAACCCTATTTGCCATGAAAGCGAAAAATCCTAACCCTTACAAGAAGGAACTTAACTTTTAGAATAATCAATTAAAACAAATAAAATACCTAATTAATAAAAAACTATGATATAAAATAGTTTAGGATTGGTTTTTCTTTACCAAATTAATATAACTAGTAAAGAATAAAATTTTAATTGACAATGATTAATTTATAAAAGGTTAGTATCCTTTAATACCTAAAATCCTCTTTCAAGACAAATTAAGCATATTAAAATTAAAACATTATGTGAGTTAGCTCATCATTTTAATGTATTAATAATTTAGTATAATATATATGATATATAAATTTTTATTCACAATAAATATAAAAAATATTTTTAAAATATATTATTAAAATAAAATCATAATTTTTATTAATATATTACAACTTATTTAATAAATAATTTAGTTTGAACTTTTTAATGAATAATTAATTTATAGTTTGTATTTTTAAAATTTTTTAAACTTATTTAAACTCATAAATAATTATGAATACTAAATGGTATAGCGAATTTAACTTTATAATAAATGGACTAAGACCAAATTAGTTAAATTTTAGTTCAGCTCTGCTTGACTCGGCATAAAAGGCTAAGAATCTGCAGAAAATTATTACTTTCTAACTGTCCATATTTACCAAACATAATTTTATTTATTCCAGTGAATTAGCTAGATTAATTGAGTCAACAAATTTCTCCTGTATTAAAGACATATGTCAGGTTGTATTTTGCACATAAAGTAGATCAATATAGCATAATAAAATAATTTACAAAATAAAAGTTATTTTTATTTTATATATCAAATTTATAATCTTAATTTAAATTTATTTATTAATAATATGTTTAACGTATTATTAGGGATAAAAATGACTGTAATACTAATGTTAAGTATATGACAACAAGAACTGTATTTAAATTTGGGCTCTAAAATTCTTACTCTAACAAAAAAATTTATATGTATTTGTTTTTTTTTTTTAAGAAAAATGTTAAACAATTTGGTCCATGGCCAATTCAATAGATTGGGGCCATATTTCAATGATGTCATATCTTAATGGTTTAGGTCCAAGAGACTGCTCATTAATTAAATTGGCATGTTATGCAAGGTAGGGGGTGCCAAAATGAATAATTACAAGTGAACATAATTTATCTACCATATAAAATTAGTGAATCAAAATAGAAATTAAATAGGTTCGTGTCAATAACAAATTAACACAATTTAATCATATTGTGTCACAAATTGACACATGAACATATTTATAATCTGCACGACTCATTAAAAATTTCTATAGTTTATTATAATTTTAAATAATAAAATAGTCGTTTATTGTATTTTTAAAAAAATAATATTTTTATAATCGTATTATTTAAATTGTTAAATTATAGATATTATTTTTATTTTTTCGTGAAAAAGAATATTTTTATGTATCATAAATATTATACAAGTTAAATGAGTCGTATTAAATTTTATGATCCACATAACTCATTTAAATAAATAAGTTATATTTATCGTACTCCGTTTAATTTTCATATCATATTAGTGTTGAAATATGTAACATTATAAATAAATAAATTATATTCATATTGATTCTAATTATATTAATAAAGTGGATAAACCCGATATAAATACAACCCACCAATATGTTTTCAGACTCCTTACTAGTTAACAGTAGTAATGAGTATTTATTAATGGGAAGCAATAGCCTGAAATTTGAGAAATGGGTGATGCATGACTTTTATAACATGGTGTAGGATGACCCATTTCTAAATTTTGTTTAAATGAAAATTTTACTTTCTTCCATTATCAATTTTTTTTATTCATAAAATGTCAAATAATTTAAATACCAATAGATTATAATAAGAATAGTTCTATTTTATAAATTAAGGGGAAAATTAATTCTACAAATTTATAGTAATAAAATTCAAATATATACTTTATGATGCCCTTTAAGATAGAGACCATTAGATCAACTTCTCATCAATTTCCTCAAATATTTTTTTAATTTAGCAATATAATGAATTTAATATAGCGGATTTAGCTAGTGAGAGACTAATCAAGTGGTAACTTCTCTTTAAGGGCATCTTGAAATCCAAGGTTCAATTCCTGCCATTATCAATTTGAAAGGAGAAGGCTGCCTCCTGTTGTGCAGTCCATCTATGTTAAGGTCATATGACCTCCCAATTTACCAAATATATATATATATATATATATATATATATATATATATAGCAGATTTAAGAGAAAAGAAAACATTCAGCAAAATTTTTTCTTAATAAAAAATCGAATGACTTTCATAATAATCATAATAAGTATTATAAAATTTCAGTATTGATTATTAATTTAAAGGGATAAATAAATAAATGGTGTCTGAACTTTTCACTTTTACTATTTTGGTGTTCAAATAGTTTTTTCACAATTAGGTGTCTGAACTTATAAATTTTTTTTAAAATGGTGTCTCTAATAGGTTTTACGGGTTAAAGTACTTATGTGTCTTATTTTAAATAGTAAATTAATTTAAATGTTCTTTTTATATTAGAATTCATTTTCTTATTTTTTCAATTCAAAAGATTTATTTTTCTTTAATTAAAATATATTAAATTTGAAAAAGAAATATATTAAATAATATTAAAATAAAATAAAATATAAATTGACTATTATTATTAAAATAAAAATATTAATTTTTTTTAAATAATCTCTGAAAGAATGAAAAGAAAAATACAATTTAACTAAAATAAAATATAATAAAAATTTGTTTATTATAATTAAAAATAAAAAAATAAAATAATTTTTAATGAATAAATAATTTAATTTGACTAAAGTCATCAATAGAAATTAATTTCAACCACTATAATTAATAAACAAAAAATAATATTTAATTTTTTATTTTAATTTGAAAAAAAATTATTGATAAAAAAATATTGAGAAAAAAAAAGACAATATGCTAAAAATAAGAAAGGAAAGGAAAATAGTTTATATTTGAAAGAAAAAGTTAGGAAAGTTAGTTTTGAAAAAGAAAAAATTAGTTTTAAAAATATTTTTGGTTAATGTAATTTTTGATAATAATTTTAATTTTTGATCTATTTATGAAAAAATTAAAAAAAAATCAATGTGAATGTACAGAAAAACAAACGTGAGTCCAATTTGAATTTTTATCTTTATATTATATCTACATTTAACAATTAATATATTACACCTAGATTTATAATTTTTTCATATTCATCTAATAGAAATATATTTTATTATTTATCAATTTTGTAAAAAATTATTAAATTAATTATTTTTTAAGTTATAAGATAAATTTCTATTTATATATTAATAAAAATAAAAGTATATATAAAAAATTAGTTGTCCAAAACTATTTAATTTCAAAGTTCAAAATTACAAATTTCGCTTAATATTTGATTGTAAGAACATTAAATAAAATCTATTATCGTAAATTTATTTTTATATTCCATGCTTATATTTTTATAATATTTTTAAGTTAAATAATTAATTAAAAATAAAATATCAACTAAATTGTTTATTTTAAAATGAAGAGTAATTTATTTATAAAAAAGTTAAAAATTTGGGACTGTATCCTAGGGTGTAATCGAGTTGACTCGAATCGACACACTGTTAAACTCGAGTTTGACTTGACTTTCAAACTCAAAGTTCGAACTCAACTCAAACTCGATCGATCTTTTTTTTTTTTAAAGATTGAATTCGACTTGATTAAATAATTCATATACTCAAATTTGACTCGGCTCGACTTATTAATTAGTTAAATTTTAAAATTTTAAAATTTATATTTTAAAAATCAATTTGAATTCGAACTCGTCTCGATTCAAACAGATATATTTATAATTATATTAAATAAAAAATAAAATGATAAATATACATAAATTCGATTAGGTTCGATTAAACTCACAAGTCTATCGAGTCACATATTTGGAAATTCGAGCTCAACTCAATAGTCTATTTGAGTAGCTCGAACTCAAGCTCGACTCAACAATAATATAATTAATTTTTAATTTTATCGAATTGATTTCGAACAGCTCATAAGTCGGTTTAACTCGGCTACATCACTACTCTATCCCCACGTCGTTTTGGCATGAAAGTTGGCTCCTTCCAACCCACACAAAAAAAATAGCATGAATTAGAGAGGTCTTTAGAAAAAAAAAGTCATTAGAACAATCCATTGTATATACATTTTTAAGATAATAAAATTATCTCATAAGTATAAATACACTACTATTGTTATTGCCGGTCAATTTTACTTGTAAAATATGTATATAAAATTCACTTTATATGCACATTCAATATATGGTCATAAGATCATGTATAAGAGTGGAAGTGTTATCCTTCATTCTCCTTCATGGGTGGGAAATCCACCCAAAGAACTTAGCAATTATTTGTTCCTTGTGTGGTTAAAATAATAAAAAGTGTAGATATTCTACTGTAAAAACTAGGGTTTGAATCCTTATTCTCGCTTATTCTCCCCTTTAGTAGAGAATTAAACTATTTGAATCAGTTAAAAAAAAAATTACATCTATTTTGTTCTTTGAAGCCTATGGACTATTGAGTTAGTTAATGAATTTAACTTTTATGTTCAGAAAAAAAAAATCATGTATAACTGCATACTCCTCTTCCTTCACTCCAGAGGCTCAGAATTTTAATTAATGGGAACCAAATGAAGCATATCATCAAATTATTCAAGAAAAATATGTGTTTTCTTAATCAAAGAATTTTAAAGGGATCACAAAGATAAATACATGTCTAACTTCTAAATATATATGCTATATGGACATTCTAATTTCAATATATTACACTGCGAAATAAGCACTTGATCACTGAATTCCATGACGAATGAAATTGTTAAATGAAATAAGTTGAGTCAAATGCTAACAAAATCTTGTTCTCTTAAGAGAAATTAATGAACATCATGATCTCCAGTTAAAATTGAAGCAAAAATGGAGATAGTCCCAGAAGATCAATTATGATAGAAATGTACCATTTTCCCACAGTAATAACACCAAGCAAGAGCAGGCCATCCTCCACATTGCACCAAATTGCTGCTTACCTCCCACCTCTAATTAGGGTCCAATGGAGAAGTTACATATTGCCATGCACTACTTTGAGCAACAATACAACAATTTTAGGTTAAATGAGAGAAACCCATGTTAGTTCTCACCTCTCCAAGCCCAAGTTTTCTACTATCTTGAAGTAACCGGCCTCTGGGAGCAGTGACATTAATTGCTTGTATTTTGCCATAGACACTGTATATAGTTTCATACTCCACATGAGTGCCAGGACTGAGGTGAATGTAGCCATCAGATTTCAGAGATGAGGAGTGCACAAATACATCTAACCCACCTTCATTTGGTATTATAAAGCCATAACCTTTTTGATTACTATACCATTTTATGGTTCCTGTGGCTCTTCTGCTACTACTTAAACCTGACCACCAAATTAAATAAAAAGACATTAGAGGAATCAATAGTGAAGAAAAGTGATGCACTAATATGTATACTTACTTCCTTTGGGAGAAGCAATTCCTTTTGCTGTTCTTGGTTCACTAGTCATGTTCAGCTGAAAGACAACATAAAAATTTAACCAAGATTTGTATTTTAGCATACTTAATAATTACTAAGTTATGCCTCTTGAGGTACAAAAGTTTGACAAATTTCATCTCTGAAAAATCAGAAAACAAGGGCCTCATTTGCTTTCCAGAGTTCTTTTTTTTTTTTTGGAAAAAAAAACATTGGAAACATCCAATGATAAGATTGAAAATTATAAGGAATGAGAAGAATGAATGATAAAGATTAAAGACTTGTAAAGCATTGGGGAGTGTTACCTTTGTGAAAGAAATTGCAAGATCATTAGTAGAAGATGAAGATATAACATGTTTATCCTGTGTTCAAAGGTAAATGCGAAGGTTCATTCATGCAATTATTTGCTTCATTTGATATACAAGTAAATGTGTAAGATCAATTCTCATTTTTTTTAAAAAAGAAGAAGAGTCAATTGGTATCAAAAATATTTTTAAAAAATTACAATATTTATAACTTTTTGCAAATTTCCTCCAACCTGCAAAATTTAACAAAAATATTTTAATTTTTCATTTTGATCAAGATTTAAAAAATTGTTGCGAATATTATGATTTTTTTAATACCAATTGACCTAAAAAAACTACAGTTATTATAGGCTTAAAATAGTCAATCATGGAATTTTATGTATTGTCAAGTTAAAAGGTCAAACCTTATGCTTTTCAGGTGACTGAATGTCTTCATCTTTAGGCTTCTCAGAAAGAGCATCAAGTCCTTCTAGTTCATGCTCCATCACATTTTTTCCAAAAAATGCATACTGACTTGCATCAAATTTTACATCTTCTATATAATAAGAATAAAGATATTCAATCAGAATTTCTATAAATAAAATATGGTGTAGAGGTGTGTGTTTACAGATACATTGAACACATATAAAAAAATTTTAAAAAAATGAGACTGGAATTTTTAAAACAACAATAAAATTTTAAGAATAAAAATTTCATATATTGCTGATGATGTATGTACCTTGCTTGTGAGGAGCAGCTGAACCAGCAACCAAAGTACCAAAATTCTCCATTGTTATACTTGGGATGAAAAACAGGAACTCTAAGAAAATATAGAGAAGGGTATCAGATCACTGCTTGAAAATTATGATTATTTTTCTGATTATATAAAGTATCCTATGATTTTATAGTGAGGCTATTGTTAAACTTACTTAAGAAAGTTGAGGATATGTTTTCCTTTATTGGAAGAAAATCTGATTTTTGATTTTTGTAACTAATGATATTAATGAAATTGTTATCTACCCCAGAGCTATATTGGAAAAGGTTGTGTACACCAACAATCATTGGAATGAGCAAGTAGTGGATTTGTGTAGTGTATGCAGTCGTGCTAAATTAGTTATTGAAAAATTTTGACGTTTTTATGGTTCTATTTGAGTCAAATCAAATTAATTAAAATCCAATGAATTTTGAATACCGATGATTCAAGAAAAAAAAAAGTAAAAGAAAAAATTGTGTAGGTAAGCATATGTCTAATGCTATGCTATTTAGTTCTCAATATATTTGACATCTATTAGTACTTTGAATAATCAAAAATTTATTTATTTTTTCTATTTTAAAAATATATTTTGTTAAAATTGGCAACTAAGTGCATAGTTTTAGATATAATAATACGGATATAACGTGGTTAAAATATATACATATGCTAAGAACTATTAGAATCAGTTAGTAGATGTTATCCATGTTTAAATGATTTTTTGGGTTCAAGTTATGGTGTATACAGTCATGTTAAATTAGTTATTGAAATTTTTTTGCCATTTTAGTGGTCCTACTTAAGTTAAATCGGATTAGTTAAAATCTAAACTGGTGGTTTAGATTTTTAATTTCTTTCATCCATATAAGTTCTCAATATTGAATACTACATGGACATTTGAGCTCAACTCAAAAAAAAAAAAAAAAAAGGTGCCAACCTTTTTTTTTCTTTTACATGAAAGAAGATTTCTTTCAGATTTGCTTTCAGTAACTTTCACATACATGTACATTGAGAAAATCACCACAAGATGTAAACAGATTTCCAATAGAGTATAGTGGGTGTGATCGAGCGACAAGCGTGCTCACCTAATTCTTTAGTTCAATGAGACTATCCCCTCTAAAACTCTCTACATTTTCCTTTGAATAAATTCAACCAAAGTACCCTGTTTGACACAGGTACTGGCGTACTAGATTAGTGGTGTTACAGGCAAGAACATGATTAGTGGTGTTAAAGCCGTCTTTCTCGAGCATCACACAAAATCTTTACTTCTGAAGGCTACCTGCAATCACAAAGTTGCTGGCTATGAGCTTTAATCAGATTTAACCGCACAACATCAAGAGTTTTCCAGAAACCTTTCCTTTCTAAACAACGTGTATCAGAAACATTAGCCTCACTCCTACATACTCCTATAACATAATAATTACAACACTATTAGTGATCTGAAATTCAGAATGTGGTTTGCAGAGAACAGCTATATTCATCGCACTCCCATTAAGAACAATAAACAGTTGTAACATCTCCAGATTCTTCAAGGACAAAAGTTTTCATAAAGAAGTATGGCAGGAATTCAAGGTCAGCTCCCATCTGAATCCGGACATTTGACAAAAACAGAGCATCTCATGAGGGAAACTCAATTTACAATTGAAAACCTGCCCTTAAAGTATAGACTTCAGAAGCTAGAATACCGATCAATTTTTTTTCATTTTTTACATTAAGTATTAGTTGAACAAGCACCATTTTTAATTCAATGTTCCTAAACTACACCTCCATCAATTAAACATCTAAATCATCACCTTTCCAGTCACAGTTATGATTTCTGTATAGAGGGTCCTGAAAATTGACTGCCCTTAAAGCTTAGATTTCAGAACCTAGCATAACAATCCAATTTTTTCGTTTTGTACATTAAGTATCACATGAACAAGCTCCATCTTTTAATTCAATATTCCTAAACTACACCTCAATCAATTAAACATTTAAATCATCACCTTCGCCAACACAATTACTATTTCTGTATAGAGGGTCCTGAAAAATGACTAGCAGCTTTATGATCTAATTTACTAGATGCTAAAACCTTGTTTGCAGTTTTGTCATAGTAAAGCAGTAAAAATAGGCCATGAAGATGATTTGTAGAGACCTCTCTACCTCTTGAAGCACCTAATATCACATGAAGATGACACATTCCACGAAAAATGGAATCCATGGTGCAACATCCTTTTTATAGACATACTCAAAAGTCATCTCATCTCTGCAATGCATGTATCGAGCATAGTGTTGAATGTATAGATATCTGGCATCACCCTAACTTTGTAATTGTGTTTACCCCCGATATGATTGCTATCTTCTGTATCTTGTGGAAAAGTTCTTTTGCTTCTTCAAACAATAGAAATTCGAGAAACACTTGTAGCATTATGTTGCAAGTAACAAGAATTGAGGACCATAAACACATCATCTGGTTGAAAATGTACGTAGCATTTTGAATGTTTGCAGAGCCTAGGCAAGGTTGAATTGAACTGAGCCAGTATAAGTTACCGCTACAGGCTTTTTAATGACCTTAATAGTTTCTCAAACTGTGGAAGAAAGCAATTATATAAGTGTGAATCTATGTATGAGAAAAAAAAAATTGTTCAAAGAATATGCATGAATAGAGCTACACTAGATGCTTTGCAATAGTAGGACGGTAAAAACATAAAGTTAATTTAAATAATTATTTATTCTTATGATATACAGTAGTTATTCTAATCTATTTAATGGAGCTTGTTCTTGTAGAATTGGAGCAGAAATATAGGTCCAGGAACAGGAAGAGCACAAAGTAAAGGCAACTTTATCTCCATGTTTAATGCATATGTGGAAGTAGAAGGTCCTAGTCCCTGTTGCTTTAACTACTGTAGAACCCAAAAATTGCCTTCCCACTATTTCCTCAGAACACAAGCATTTAGGACCATTGTGATCTGGAGTTCATAAAAAGGTGTATACTAATTTAAAATACATAGAGACAATCATCCAGTTTGTAGATAAAACCATACAACACGTACTGCAATGTTTGGAGATCAAGGCACAAATCCATCCTTGATGTTACCCGACATAAAGAGTGAAGAACACCACCAAAGACAGCAATAAGAAAGCAATAAAACATGCGAAACTCTTACAATGATCTTAAAGACTGGACAACAAGCTATTTTTAGAGTATAAATGTTCTAGATTAAATTAAATTTCAAAGTATATACACGCCATATTGCAGCTCAAAGGATAATGAAGCATCCTCCGAGTTTATCCAGAATATATAGTTACCTATTGATAAGAAAGCCAAGACCTTATATTCATGCTACAGTAAGAAAGAGTGCTTATGCAGCTTAAGAACTTGTGATCTAACAATTCAAGAAGTCTATCATGTTGTAGACTATCAATGTTTGGTTGCAGGGGCTATTAGCTTCTAACTCCATGGCAGGCATAATCCAATCTTGTTGACCTCAAAATGCACATCACATTAAACACACACATGCATGCTTATACAGTTCACTACATGACTGGATAGCATCAAAGTTTAGTGAGTGGGATTTCTCATAAACAAAAGAAGGTACAAAGGAGTGCTAGACTTCCATATGTTCACTGGGAGCATCTATCAGATTTCAAAAAATAGATTACCAGTTTACGGCAAGAATTACTACTACACTGTAGACAACAATATCTGGTTCCAACTGTAGGTCCCACTTCTCAGGTAACTCCATATGTCCTGCTTGACAAGAAGTGACGCCAACCATCTCTCCACTGCTGCAACCTATTCTATTTGTCACGAGCCACTTGCATTTCATTTCAGATGATTTCTTCATCATGTTAATTTCTGCCATTTGCCAGCTGACTAATGCATGTGTCAGATGATGCACCCATTAGAAGCTCTCATGACTTTGCAAAAAGAAAACATATGTCCCTTCTCAACCCTAGTACTCTAGCCTCTTCCAGATGTAGATTCTGCATTATGAATTTTACTCTGTCGATTCGTCTATCTCCTTTTTGGAACAGTAATTTATGCCTATGTATGACTGCTCTTAATTTATTTAACACTGCCACACAGCCCACTGTCTTCACTAAACTGATTAGCCAAATTTCCCTCAAAGACAAAAATTCAAGATTTCATCTTAGCTTACAGTTCACTTTTTTTGTCTGCTGTTTTACCAATGTGCAGGAGGATTTTGCTCCAATGGACCACATGCCATCTTAGGATTTTTACAAATACAACAACTTGCAAGATCACACTTAAAACAATAAACTCATTTTGACTTTAACTCTATGTGAATTTATGCACATACAGCATGTGCAATTACATATTAATGGCACTTTGCACAAAACCAGAACTCTAAAACCCAATATTATGTTGCTGCCTTTGCCATCACTCTGCAACAAGCATTGCAATGCCAATCAATCCTTAAACCTAACAGCCCAGTTAGTGCTTCTTTCTTATTGAGGTTTAAACCATCTCTATTGAGAAATCATCCTTTTAAATGATAATGTAAGTTTTCATGAGAAAAACATGCCAATCTACCCTAGCAGCTAGTTTTAATTGTTTAATCAACATATTCAAGTGACAGCTTTTCTCAATAGTAGCTGCAACAACAATGCCAAATAGACTCCTATTTATAGAAAAATAAAAGCATGCCTACCTACATCTCAAACTATTGATGAGGAGAAGAGGTGATACCTGAGCCTACGAGGGAAGACAATCAATGACTTGTAGCTCTTACTTCCAATTTCCTACTTTACCAAATACCACGATAATACTTAATACAGAATTGTCTACATATATGATTTTTTCTCTTTGCATCATCTTACAGAACATTCACCAGGGGTATCAATATCTGCAAGATTTAAGGTATGAAAACAAACCACTTTAATTTGACGTAAGCCATGATAAGGTCAAATTAAAAATTTGCATCAAACATGATACCTGAAGACTGAACAGAAAGATAAAAATGGATGCACAATTATCAAACAACACTTCAGCTATACTAACACCTCCATTTATCTATATTCATTGTTGATGCCAAATTATCCATTAAAATGAAAATACATTGCACAAAAATTAATAACTTTTTGAAAATTGAAAATTGAACGGGATCTATTGATTTCAGTTCAGTCATTCCATTGTATTTTATATTTATGTCATTATATATATATATGCCAAATTATCCATTAAAATGAAAATACATTGCACAAAAATTAATAACTTTTGAAAATTGAAAATTGAACAGGATCTATTTATTTCAGTTCAGTCATTCCATTGTATTTTTATATTTATGTCATTATATATATATATATATATATATATACACACACACATAATACTATCCACATATAGTATTCAGCAAATTCAGTTTATAAAATTTGAAAAATTTCAATAGAGCTCAACAAGTAGAAACTTCCTATTCTAGCAAAGAGTCAGGTTGATTTCTTCTACCATTGATTTAAATGTGACACAGGTGTAAATCACTACCCATCTATCAATTTATATGTATAAATGAATATGTATTATGAAAGATGCATGTTGCAAGTTCAGCTAAGGCATAAAGATGGATACTATCCTTAAAATTCATGGCCTGTCAGCAATATCATTACATTCCTCCAAACTCTACAAGGTGGTTCTTGTCCCTTCTCATGGTAGAGGTCCCTTCTGCATGTAAGGTGGATTGAAAATTTTGACATCCAGAAAAGCCACAGTAAAATGTCCAACAGTTTGTGATTTTCAACTGCTCATGGTTCATATGCCATACTATATCTGTCTGCTCCTTGTCAAATATGATCAAAGATTCCATAAAGATTATATCCCAGAAGTTTGTGGATGCATTGGAAGGTATGGTTTAGGAACATAACCCTCTTTTCTCAGCTCTAAGAGAAGATTGTTAAGTACCGAATAGATCTGAGCAGACTGTGGGTGACTTCCATCTCCAACAACAAACATATGTGTTACACCATTCACCACAATCCAGCTATATGCAGGTACTTTTTGAACTCCTCGTTCCTTCATTACATTCCGAATCTTGCGCACACTTCCCCAGTGTCCAGCATTGGCATGTATATTTGAAAGCAGCACATAGCAGCCAGAATTTTCTGGATCTAGGTCAAGGAGATATCTTGAAGCCACTTCAGCGAGCTCAACATTTCCATGGACCCAGCAAGCTCCCAACAATGTCCCCCAAACACCATTGTCAGGTGAGAATGGCATGCTCTTTATAGTTTCAAAGGCTTCTTTCAAACGGCCTGCACGACCAAACAAATCTACCATGCAAGCATAATGCTCCATCCAAGGTGAGATCCCATATTCCTCAGTCATGCATCTGAAATGCTGAATTCCCTTATCAACTTGTCCAGCATGTCCACAAGCAGATAGTATAGTAAGAAATGTCACATGATCAGGTCGAACTTTATCTTCTAACATTTTATGGAACAAGGCAAGAGAAACCTCAAGGTCACCATAATTCCCATAAGCAGCTATAATACTGTTCCAAGACACTTCATTCTTCACTTGCATCATATCAAATACGCGACGAGCAATACTTAAGTTTCCACATTTCCCATACATGTCTATTAGCGCACTCTCAGCAAAAAGTTCGGAATTGAATGCACATCTGATCATGAAACTATGAATTGCTTTCCCATAATGGAGTGCTGGTAAGTTTGCACAAGCAGAAAGAGCAGCTGATATACTCACACAATCATAATTCATTCCTTCCGTTGCCATTTGACGAAAAAGATCAATCGCCTCCTGTGGTCTGCCATTCTGGGAACAGTTTGTGATTATTGAATTCCAACAAACAGCATCCTTTTCAGGCATTCTTCCAAAAACTTGATGTGCTAGATCCAACCTTCCACATTTTGCATACATGTCCACAATTGCACTTCCCACATGACATCTTCCTTCAAGCCCATACTTAAGGATGTTAGCATGCAGTTCCTTTCCCAATTTTAGAGCAGCCAAACCAGCACATGCAGGTAAAACACTAGCCAGAGTTACAGCATTTGGATTCATCTTCTCTTCAAGCAACCACCTAAATATTTCTAAAGCATCATTGTTCAATCCATTGAGCACATAGCCTGAGATCATAACTGTGCAGACCACAATATCAACATCAGTGCTTTGGTTAAAAATCTTGCATGCCATCCCTACATCCCTGCACTTAAAGTATATGTCAATGAGTGTGCACCTCAAGAATATATCTAGAGGTATGCCATTTCTCACTATATAACCATGAATTCCTTTACCTTGCTTGAGACTAGCCGTATCAGTAACTGACGGAAGGAAACTAGCAAATGTGATGGAATCTGGATTAACTCCAGCAGATATCATCTCAGAAAACAAAAGTGAAGCCTCGTCCATAAACCCATTTTGTACATACCCAGCAATCATCCCATTCCAGGTAACCACAGTAGTATCAGGCATTGCACTAAAAAGTTTAACCGCATCAGACAACTTCCCAAATTTAGAATACATAGCCACAAGAGTGTTTGCAACCACGGGATCAAACTGAAAGCCACAACTAATAACAAGACCATGAAGCTGATTACCAAATCGAAACATCGCATTGGAAGCACAAACAGAAAGAACAGAAGCAAATGTGGTTGAATTGGGCTTAATTTTGCAATTTCTCATGTCCTCAAACACCTTTATAGCATTATTAAATTCCCCACATTTGACAAAACCACTAAGCATAACATTCCATAAAACACAATCTTTCTGAGGCATTTCACCGAACAAACGCCGTGCATCTTCTATACATCCATTCTCTGCATACAACTTAATCAATGAACTACCTACAAACACATCTACATTAAAACCCATCAGCAGCATTGTATCATGCACCATCTTACCCAATCTCACATTATTCAAACCGCCACAAGCCTTTATTACTGGAGGAAAAGTATACTTATCAGGAAGAACACCACAGCTGAGCATTTTAAAGTAAAACAACAAGGCAAAATCAAACTGACCCATTTTATTAAACCCTCTGATCATCCAATTCCAGGGCATGGCAAAGTATAATAATTCAAGCTGATAAAACAATTTCTTGGCATCCGTGAAACTATCAAAAAGAATATAATTACCCAAAATCCTAGCACCCAGGAGGCCAGTGTTGGTGATGCCATTGAGAATGGATTGGGCATGAACTTGTTTAGTTTGCAGGAGATTGGAAGTATCGAAACAAGACTGTAAAAGGGAACCAATTTGGTGGGTCAAAGCCTGTTGAAATGGACTGATAAAACGTGCTGTTCTTGAGCTTGTATGGATAGAATTGGATTTGCAAGGAGTAATAGCAAATGAGAAATGTTTGAGAAAAGGGGTGCAATTTAGCAAAGCGTAACGTAACATGGTTCAAGAAATGCATATTGTGGGATTCAGGAGATAGGCATACTATATTTATTCGATCAAAGAGAAATCTTGGAAGCAGCAGTGCAGCTATGCTGTGCGTGTTGAGAGTTCGTTTAACGCTCTAACGAAGCCTAAAAAATGTAGCTCAAACTGTTAGAAGCTAGTCTCGATAAGACTTCATTGGAGTTCTATATTGAAACGGCTTAGCTCAAACTATGTGAAGCTCAGTTCTTCAAATTCGTGCTCCAATAAAAGTTTATAAACGGCTGAATACATACTTTCACGCTTCAACTTTACACGATTGATCTTAGACACCTCTCAACTACTATTGTTTTTTATTTAACCTTTAAACTATTATTTCAAACATTTTTCACCGTTAAATTTATTCTTTTCAATTCCATTTAATTCATACAATATGAAAATATATAAACATTTAATTTTAAAATGATTTAAACATGTAAAATGCTAAAAATTATCTTAAAAATTATAAAAATAAAATTAAAAATTAATATAAAAAAGTTAGAAATTTTTTATTTTTAATTACATTCTCTCTTTAAATTAAGCATTATTTTAGTTCATACAAGTTTCTTTTATATCTATATTATTACTAATTTACAAAATATGTTGATTCTATACATTGTAGGGGTTAAATAGATTTAAAATAAAAGTTTAAAGGTTAGACAGAAAATAATAAAAATTGAGGGGTATCAGAGGTTAATCATGTAAAGTTAAGGAATGAAACTATGTGTTTGGCCGTTTATAAATTGTCTCCTAAGTTTTATACATTAATATTTAATTTTAGGTATATAGTACATAAATTTTTATTTATAGCAAATATAAAAATATTTAAAAATATAATATTATAGTAAAATTATTATTTTATAATAACTTATTTAAATTTCTAATGGATAATGTTAATTTATAGTGGTGTATTTTTTAAAATTTTTTAGCTCATATAAGCTCGCAAACACCAAATCCCATAGCAGGCTTGGTTTAATTATAAAAAAAAAAAATCAAATTTGAGTTAATCAAGATTCAACTCGGCTCAGCTTATACTAATTTTTTTTTAACAAGTGAGATGAAATTTCATTAAAAGGAGAAATACATGAAATTACAAAAATATTACAATACAAACATCCAAATCCTGCAATTAAAACTTGCATCAAAGACTGCTGAAATAGTCTAAAAAATTAAAACTATTTTTCCCTAATAACTCAAAATTTGTATTAATGTTTATCCCGTTATATATATATATCTTATCATTTAAATATTTAAGGGATTTTCTCAAAAATAATCAAAATGCGTATAAGTTTTTTCTAAAAATTACGGTTGATTTTTTTTAAAAAACTAAGGTATTGACAAAAAAATTTATAAATTCTCATGTTCAAACAACAATCTGACAACAACTTCACAACAATTACCACAAAAACAACTACAAATATAATTACCAACACAACTAAAAATATTTTTAGTATTTTTTTTGTTATTCTCTAGTTGTTGTTGGTTGATATTGTTATTTTTTTTTTTAGATTTTTGGTTGTTTGATTGTTATCATATTGTTCTTGTTGTGTGATTCTTTTTTTTTTTGGGTTGTTATTTCTGATTCTTGGGTTGTTGCTACAGTTGTTTGTTTTTTTCTGGTTATTGTCTTGTTGTTGTTGTTTTGTCGTTGTAGGGTTGTTATCACTTTTGTTACTTTTTCCTGGTTGAATTTATTCATTTAGGGGTACATTCAATTAGAATTTTTAAAGACTTTTATAGATTTTAAAAGTCACGGGGTATTTAATCCTAACTTTTAAAGACTCTTTAAAAGTTACGGTGCATTTAATAATGACTTTTATAAACTTAAAAAAAGTCCATAAAAATTAAATGGTATTTAATTAGGACTTTTAAAGAATTGATAAAAGTAAATCTATATTCAAAAAGTCATGAATTTTTATAGACAATGAAATTTTGTAGACTTTAAATGACTTTTTTTATTTATATCAACTTCCAAAAGATCATTCACCTTACCTCAAGAATTTAAATGACTTTCAAATATGATATTTTATCAATGAGTGATGAATTTGAAGTGTCACAAGGTAATCTACTTATTGTTATTTAATTTATTTTCACTTTTTTATATGTTTTTAGTAAAAAAGAGAAAAGGTGCAAATTGCACGCTACATTTTGCCCTAGTTTCACATTGGACCTTTTTTTTTTTTTGCTCAAATTGGAACTTTTGATTAGAAATTTAGACCATATCGAACATTTACGGAGTGCAATCAAATCTTGTAACTTTTGTTAGTACAATTAAATCCTATAAATTAATAAAAATTTAATTTTAACGGATACTAGCAAATAAAATTAATAACTTTACATATATATATATATATATATATATAACCTAATTATAAAATTTTAAAGGTTTTTAAACCTATAAAATATTTTTTAAAATTTTTCATAAATTTTTAAAAAATTTTACAATCAAGTGATATAAACTTAAAAAAAATGACCAAATATATTCATTAATATAAATAGCGAATTGATAATTGACCTAAAATTTAATTTTAATTGTTGAATAAAAAAATTTAAATTTTATTCATCAATTTAAATTTTTAAATCTACACAATAATTTAAAAAATTTAAACCTTCACAATAATTGATGAATAAATTTTTTTTATTCAACCATTAAAATTAAATTTAAGGTTAATTATCAATTCGCTATTTATATTAATGAATATATTTGGTCATTTTTTTAAAATTTATATCACTTGATTGTATATTTTTTTTAAAAAAAAATTTTACAATCAAGTGATATAAATTTAAAAAAAATGACCAAATATATTTTTTAATATAAATATCAAATTTATAATTGACCTAAAATTTAATTTCAACGGTTGAATAAAAAAATTTAAATTTTTAACTCTACACAATAATTTTAAAATTTTTAACCTACACAATAATTGATGAATAAAATTTTTTATTCAACTGTTAAAATTAAATTTTAGGTCAATTATCAATTCGCTATTTATATTAACGAATATATTTGGTCATTTTATTAAAATTTATATCACTTAATTGTAAAAAATTTAAAAATTAAAATATATATTTTATAGGTTTAAAAGCTTTTAAAATTTTATGAGTAGGTTATATATATATATAATTCTTAAAAAATTATCAATTTTATTTGTTAATATCTAATAAAATTAATTTTTTTATTAATTTATAGGACTTAATTTACTAAAAAAAGTTACATAATTTGAAGTAAAGGTCCAATATGGTCTAAATTTCTAAATAGAAGTTTCAATTTGAGAAAAAAAATATAGGGTCCAAGGGCAAAATGTGGGATCCAATTTGCACCTTTTCCCTAGTAAAAAACCATCAACAACCAAAAAAAACCATAATTTCAAAAACATAATCATATTCATTGAATTATTTTAGTAAAAAATCATATTTCTCACTTTTAAAAAATTTAATTCACTCATTTACTAAAAAATTTATAATATTTAAAGAAATCAAACAAATAAAAATAGAATTAAAAAAAGCTCTTGTTATGGTGCAAATGTTTGTATCTATACAAATGAAATTAGAGCCGTTAGATTTATATTTATTTAATTATAACCATTGATCATTTTTGTGTACCAATACCTATAAAATATAACAATTGTTGTAATTAAATTAGTAATAATCTAATGGTTCTAATTGAATTTGTATAGATACTTATGTTTGTATTGTAGAATGACTAGTTAAAAAAACCCCAAACAATAGAAAATAACAAAAAAACAAACAAATAGCAGCACTAACCCATCAACAACCTAATAACAACCTATTTGAATAGCTGCCTTTATTTTACAAAGCATAAATAGAGCACAAAAATAGTATGACAACAATCAAATAACAAAAGAAATAAAAAAAATAAAGACATCAACAAACAACCAAACAACACCTGACAATAACCTTCGGCAACCAAAAAA
>CATIWM010460481.1:0-15549 GCA_949671775.1 Mallotus repandus
GTTCACATAATATTAATTTATGGATGAAAATGGGGATGTTACAATACAACCACAAAAATAACCATAAAAATAACTAGAAAGATAATCACAACAAAATAAATAAAAATCACAACAAAAACAAGCTTAAAAACTAAAAATAAAACAAATAACCAAAAAAAGAAAAATAGATGAAAAGAAGAAGAAGAAAGAACAAAATGGACATAAAACTAAAAAAGTAATATCGCATTCCGTAGTTTTAAAAAAGTTTTTTGGTCAACAATAATTTTGTAAACATTTTATATTTGTAGCGTATTTCTAAAAAAAATCCTTTTTTTAATAGGGAGGAGGTCATATGACCCTCTAATATTGACCCACGCACATATATGTGGACTTATAAATGAAGTTGAGCTCATGTAACACAAAACCAATTGGCTTGTGTTAACATCAAATTTAAACCATTTATAAGCCCTTTATTATTTTTGCACTTTTCCAATGGGAGATTCCATCACTCCCCCTCAATCGTAACTGGGCCTAGACCAGTTACACTTACTAAACACAAACGGGTCACCGCACCCAACGACCTCACATGGATCGTGTCAAACTCAAACTGGTCGCATAATATGTTATGATGCATAATATTCATATTATTTTCCAAAATTAAACTAGGAACAACTTACAATTAGTAAATCATAATGCTAGTGTTGTCGCCCCTTACCATAACTATGCAATCCTACACTCATTTATAGATTGTAATGGCCACCACTTCACTTAACTATTCGTAAATAAATGAATATGATATTATATAATATACATATTAATAATCAAATATGATAACTTGTTTCCAGGAACCTCTAACTCCTACAAGCAAGCAATCAACAAGGATAAGGTGAGAAGTAGAGAAGATCCCTATAAACCCTCTGATACTTAAGTTAGAGAGAGTAGAGAGAGATTATGTTTTAGAGAGATAAAGAGTGTAATGAGTAAAGAGAATAGAATGAATATAATTATAGATGTGAAGAGTATTTATAGAAAAAGAAATGCTTAATGCTTAAACTAAAGAGGAATAGGATTCATCGTCTTTATAGGATTCTTGTCTCTTTAGGATGAGTGAGCCTTCTTCCTAAATGGACATCTTCTTAATTAGGGATTCTTCTTTATTGGGTTCTACAAGTAATCCTTCTCTTTGAAGGATTGTAACTCTTATTGGAGTAGGATTATGAATATGGGGTATCAAGAGTCCCTCCGAAAGTATATTCGGATATTTATGTCCGAGATTCCGATGAATGTAGACAATATGATATGGAACTTGATAATTTGAGTAATAGATGATCTTATGGCTCCAAATACCTTGGGATAATGATTGCCTGAAACCACACTTGATGTCCTAGGAAGAACTGAGGTGGCCAACCTTAGTCATTGGATGCTTAGATGCTCAGTGTTATAAAATGACCCGAGCCTTGGAACCTCAGTATTATGAAACGACCTGAGGGGGCTAGCTTCAGTCGCTAGACTTAGATGCTCGGTGTTATAAAATGACTCGAGCCTCAGAACTTCAGTGTTATGAAACAACCTAAAGGGGCCAACTTCAGTCGATGGACTTAGATGCTCGGTGTTGTGAAATGACCTAAGTCTCAGAACCTCAGTGTTATAAAATGACCTGAGGGGGCTAACTTTAGTCACTGGACTTAGATTATCAGTGTTATGAAATGACCCAAGTCTCGAAATGTTAGTGTTATGAAACAACCTGAGTGGGCCAACTTTAATCATTGGACTTAGATGCTTAGTGTTATGAAACGACTCAAGTCTTGAAACCTCAGTGTTATGAAATGACCTAAGGGGGCCAGCTTCTATTGCTGGACTTAGCTGCTTAGTGTTATGAAATGACCCGAGGCTTTGGGGATCTAATTCCTTATAAAGCTTTAATTACTTGACTTCATGTCTCCTGACATGCCTTATTTTGAATTTTAAAAACTATCTCGTCTATTTAAGTGTCAGAAGTGGAGGCGTTTCAGTCTACTGATGGGATAGCTAGAGAGTTACGTCAGTTAAAACGACGTCACTTCGGTAACTGCTCCAGTAATGCATTTTAATGAGGTAGTGTTATGACCATTATACCTCTAGCTCGTTTAGTTTTAGCATCATTGCTCTAAGGGCAATATGGGTTCTTCTGGAATCTTCTTTAGGATATAAATTTGAAGGTATTGTAATGGAAAAGCATTTTAGTTTCTTTTTTTTTTTTTGCTCTCCACTTTTTCTTCTATTTTGCTCTTGCCATTTATGGTGCAGTTTTGCTTTGCTGTCTGTGTCGCTTTTGCTTAAGGTGAC
Source organism: Mallotus repandus (assembly GCA_949671775.1). Classification (NCBI taxonomy): domain Eukaryota; kingdom Viridiplantae; phylum Streptophyta; class Magnoliopsida; order Malpighiales; family Euphorbiaceae; genus Mallotus; species Mallotus repandus. The sequence continues at coordinate 2,305 of CATIWM010460481.1, forward strand.
CCTTCCTGAATCGCTCTCCCTTCCTTTCGAAAATAAGTTATCAAAATACAATTATTGAAATATAGTAACACCGCAAGAAATTTATCTCCCTAATGGAATTCATATTTATATAGGAATAAGGATCGATTTGGCCCTTGAACTTTTCATAAAAGCTCAATTTGGTACAAAATGACCTTTTTTGGCAATTTAATTCAAAACTTGCACTTAATGGGTCATTTAAACCCATTTTCTCATAACTCAAGATGCGTGTAGTACACATTCTGATTAAACTCTAAAAAGGAATTAAAAATATGGTTAAATAATTGAATAGCTTCAATTAACAACATTATTGCCAGCAACAACAGCATTCTCAACCACCTATATCTTCCTCCTCCTCATCATCATCAATAATAAAATCAACTCTCTAGTACCGAACCACCACCACAGCTATAACTCTAACCTTGTCGGTACCCAATACCAAAATGTAGCCATGTGTTTCACTTACTTTGCATAGCTTCACACTTAAAAAATAAACACCAACAACACCTCCTAATAACACATCCTTTGGGAGGTACATATTACTTGCTGCAACAGCCTATAACAGCAAACAACAATCAAATAAAAAACTTTCAAATAAACCACATGCTAAAAAAAGAGCTTAGGGGCATTATTACAACTCTTATAAGGGGAATTTTCAATTATGAGGAGCAGTTGAAAATGAGAGACATGTGTTACAGCAAGTAGAGGAAGGAGTTGGTGCATCGTTCATTGCTGGACAATTCATTTTTAGATTTTATTTTCCTTTTAAATAGATTTTGTTTACTATTGTCAAAATCAACACAGAGAATCAACTCCAGCAACTGTTGAGGTCTGGAATTGAATTCTAAACCCAACTAATTAACAAACAGCTTTGTAATGAAATCGAAAATGGGAATTGGATATTCTCCTTCACATTTTCTTGGTACAATGAGAAAGATATAATAGTTAACATGTAGTATGCTAGTAGTGCTGCTGCTATAATTGTTTCCAATTAAAATGAGTAAAATGGTGACTTTGTGAAGTAGAGTGACTTATCACAAACTGGGAAACACAACCACTATACATCCATTCGATACAACATAACCTTTCTGAGGCATTTTACAAACAAACATTATGCATCTTCTATATATCCATTCTCTACATACAACTTAATCAATGAACTACCCATAAACACATCTACATTAAAACCTATCAGCAGCATTGTATCATGCACCGTTTTACCCAATCTCACATTATTCAAACCTCCACAAGCCTTGATTATCATGCACCTAAGAGGCTAAAATCACTTAATTCATGCACACATGAGTGAGTTGGAGGCAGCAAATTGGTTACCATAGAGCAATTTCCTTTATGATTGATCAAAATATCCGCTTATGTAATATGATTGTTGCAATGGAGGATCAATCAAGGAATTTTAATTGTACTCCTTCCATGGTTGAAAGAGTTGGTTCCTTAGGCTATCAATCCATTAATTCTCAACCATTGCTTGCCATGCAAATAGATAACAGCCAACACCATTCTTCTCAAGTTTTTAGGTAGCAGCCATCACCTGCTTTTAACTTTGCAATGGATTCTATAGAAAGATTAGTTGACAATCTTGAGGCATCAATTCAAAGTCATCATATGAGAAGACATTATCAACAATCTTTAAATGATGTCAATATACATTCATTTTCAAGTATTACTACTTATGTTCAGTAGAATAGGCAAATTCTAGATAATGCAGGTGATATGGTTTCGATACTGGCCCATAATTCTTCATCAATTAGTACCAATGGTATTACATCCACAGAAAATAGTAGTATTATGCCAATTCGGTCATCATTTTCTAAGAGAAGAGCTTTACTCTCAAAATTTTCAGAAGTGAAAAATAGTATACAAGGGAATTCAATTGCACCCGATTTTGCTTTAACTACCAGGAGAAGAAGTGAATTTTTTGGAGTTTCAGATATAGAAAATGGACCATGCCGTGAACCTAAAAGGAGAAGGTTGATGTGATATAACCCTAGGAAGGAAAACTTAATTGGTAACCTATTTTTTAGTTAACCAATGCAATTTATTTAAGCAGCCATTTAATTAGTGAGCATGTAAACTGGTACGCAATATTTTGTTTTTGTTTCACTTTCTCTTTTGGCTCTAAATCAAGAAAAGAGAGCAAAGAAACAAAATATGTGAGGACACAGAGAGAAGAAAGCAAGAAAAATAATAATGGGTTGATATTATTCACGATTAGCCCTTTTCCAATTCTCAAACACTGAAGCTAATCTCCACCACCACCGTCATAGCCACCAACACCATTATCTTCCACATGTGTTACCTTCACCGCCACTTGTACCACCCACACCACCAACTCCTCCTCCACCAATGAGCCCCAACTCAGACACATGAACATCAATAATAGCCTCCCCAATCCCTTTTCCACCTCCTTTACCAATGAGTGCTTGAGTCTGTAACAGTAGAGTGTGGCAGAGGCAAATCGAGAGGGAGGGGTTTAGGTTAGGTGGTAGAAAACAGGTTTGGTAAATACTAATTAATCAAGGTAGAAAATGGGTTTATTTCCCATTATTAATCAATTAATTAGGCTTAATTATATTGATAATTTAATTTTTAAAACTGTGGACACACCTTCAATTGGACGTGCATTCTTAATTGGAAAAAAATGGGTTTAAATGATCCATTATGTGCAAATTTTGGATTAAATTGTCAGAAAAGGTCATTTTGAACAAATTGAACTTTTGCAAAAAATTTGAAGGCCAAATCGAACCTTATTCGTGTATATATAGTCTCAAAATTGTCACTTTTAAAATATACACACAGAATTGTTCGATATTGTGAAAATTTACTGTATGAAATTTAATACCTTTTTAGATGTTGGTGTAAAAAAGGCATAATATATCCATGACCCCCTGTATTTGTCATTTTTTATCAACTTAACACCCCAACTTATAGTTTTCCCATTTCAACACCTGAACTCACCAAAAATACAATTTTGAAACACATGTCAGCACATGTAATATGGAATAGCAAATCAGCATGTGTCACATTTTAAGGGTTTGACTGACCAAAAATTGCAAGTAAATGTGTCAAAGTAATAAAAATTGACAAGTACATGGGGTGGTAGATGCATTACATCATCATATTAGTACACATTAGTACATTTTATGCAATTTTAAGTGTTGAAATGGCAAAAATATAAATTGAGGTGTCAAATTAACAAATCATGCCAAGTATAAGGGATTGCAAATGTATTATGCCTATAAAAAATAATTCAAATTTGTTGTTCGGCTATTGGGAAATACTTTTAATAAAATATGTTAAATTTGTCTTAAACCAATTTTAATGATATATAACCAAATGCTAGTAAATTGTGCATGGTAGGGCGTAATAGGATCTCCAACATGTTTCATGGGCTTGTTTGTTTTGTTTAGCCACACAACTATAGGCATAGCTCAGGGAGAAAATTAATGATCATACAATCTTGAAAAGCTTCAGTTGATCACACTACCATCAGGTTCCCAAAAACGATAATCATCTTTCTATGCCTCGGCTAGTGTTTTAATATTGTAAGGGCTTATAGTCTTAGAATTCCCACTCCACATGAGCTCGGCGAGCTGATTATTGAACTGCTCCGTTGGATGACCACTATCAAAGAACAAATATTCATTAGGAGTATCGCATAATTCATACTCTTTTATTGCTCCCATCCCGCCACAGCCTCCCATTCCTCTATATGGTCCAAAGCCACAACATGCTACTTTCCCTTCCTTAAAACCTTCAAAATGCAATAGCAAAAAGCATGTCAATACAGCATAGAGAACATGGTTAATTATGGCCTAAAGATTGAGAAATCATAGATCGATTTACCATATTTTAAAGGATTGCTAATTCTCTCTTTTGTTGGCCTATACATATTGAACTTTGAATATTTGAATCCTTTTAACTTTTTCTTCAGCTCTTTGAGCACCATTGAAAGTGCTTTATTGTGTAGTGTTACCATCACTAAAGTCTGCTCCCTGAAGCCAGCTGAGCTATTCATCTGTTCAAGTGCTCTCACTGAAGGTAGAAAACCCAAATCGATCAAGCTTAGAAATCCAAATTTTCTTCCACCAATCTTGTATATTTCCTGACACATCAAACTATAATCATAAGCTATGGAAGAAACTGGAGAATTAATGATTAATAATGAAAGTAAATTAATATTGATGAGAGCTTGGAAGCAACGCATGTAATTACTTTGACGACAGTGGTCAGGTTGCCAATAACCATACTAACATATTGTTCTTTGGTGTAGTGGTGTAGTGCACTGGAGTTTGTGAGGAAAGGTTCAGCGTAATCGTTGCTGCCAATGCTGAACAAGTAAATGGCCTTCGATAACATGGCTTTTGTCTTTGTTTCACCAAGTTTCTGCCTTAGCTGCTGCTTCTCTACATTCTTGAAATACCTAAGTTGTGCATTAAGGTCTATCACCTGTGAAATAAATCAACGAAGTCCAACAAATCAATTAATATAAATAAAATACCAAATAAATATAACTATATTTAAAATTCTAACAACATAAGTTGAACACAAAATAAAATAATATAATAAATTAATAAAGTTATAAATAATTTTCAGCGATTATAATATAAAAATTATTAAATTAAAATAAATTATTTTTATTTTTTTGAAAAAGTTGATTTTATTGAACCAAAGAACACCCTCGAAGAGGGAAATACAAAAACTCCACCTAAAACAGAAATAACAAAATAAAATGGATGAAAATAAGCCATCTATAGAAGGGGCTACTCATGGAGTAACCACTATAATAACCAAACAAACAACACACAACCATGATTAAACCATCTAAAGAACAATCCCACAAAATATTCAGAGCTCAAACCATAAGGGAAGTACTCTATCAATGCTACAGACATTAATGACAAAGATCCAACATACATCTCAACTGGAATTACCAAACTGCAGCCTAGCACCTCCCTATGTTCTGATAATGGGTATAGACTCCAATCTTGCCTTGGATATGGTTGCACAGATTTATTATCACCAACTATAAAATAAATGGGATGAACCCATACTATCATGAGTATAAGAACTCAGATCAGATAAATTGTACAAAAAGTAGGAAAAAAAATCTGATTTTTGGATGAATTTTTGGTCAAAAATGGCCTAAAACCCATCCGAAACCATTGAATATTTAAGGAAGAAGATGAAGCTACAGTAGACAGAGGAAAAGAAACATACGGAGAAAAAAAGTTTTTAAAAATAAATTATATGTATTGAGGTTATTAGATTTAACTATATAAATTAAATAATTTTTTGAGTTTTTTAATAATTTTTGGAGTTAATATTAATCGTGAAAGTTATATAATTATTTTAAATTAAAAATAGTTAATTCATTTAATTAATTAATCAAAGTGAAGAGTTTAAAAATTCTTATCCGTGTTGTTTGATTGACTATTGATATTTCATGGGCCGCATAGGACAAAGAATTTTTTTGGACCAAACTGCCCCCATGAGCAGGGGGCAGCATGGTTTTTGAGAGTTGGTTTTTGGGGAATTCAACCGCAATGAAAAACATTTCTGTTTTTAATTTACTCAAGAAAGATAACTCAAACCTAAGATGTGGCCAAGATAAGATATATTTCTACCACCAAACTGAATTCTGTGGCTGCCTTATCGGTTGAAAGTCACAGAGAATTTCAGTTGCTCCCAAAAATTCCCAGTTCACCCACCAACGCAATTTCAATAACAAGGATATATATATATATATACACATATATAACTGAGAAGCAAGATCACGTACCTGTCCTTGATAAGTTTCAACAAGAGCACCAGCTCCCCCTGAAGCAAAATTCACTCCATTTGTGAATTGATTATTTCTGGGCTGAAGATAAGGCGGAATCAATGGTAGCTTTAAGTACTCAGCTGCAGCAAAATTTTTCAGGGAATTTACTTTGACTGAATTTCAGTACTAGTAGAAAAGAAAAGGGAAAGAAATAAAGAACTGTAAGATATCTTACCAAGAAAATCTGGAATTATTAGACCATCAGAGAACCTTCCTGTCGGATACTTAAAGAATGTTTCACCATATGGCCGGAAATTTGCCCGGCCGGCAGCATTTTTGAGGTAATTGTTGTTTCCGGCGTCAAACAGGGAATCTCCGAAGATGAACAAGGCAGCATGATCTTTTGGTGGCCAAAGATGAGTTTGTTTGGTTGGTGGCATGAGCATATATGAACAAAACATGAAGAGATAAAATATAGTAGCCATTTGTAAAAGGGCTCACCTCACTTTCTTGAATCACAGTCTTCTTATCCATATAAAATTGGTAGGAAATAAGGAGAGTCTTTCCTACAGCCGAAGGTAGGATTTAAGTTATTTGGATTACTTTCTATTATATATTATATCATTGTTTAAGTATTTGAATTACATTTGCATTTTGTAAATCCTAAAGTTTATGGTGATATTTATTGGCACTTTACAATTTCTTATTTAACTGAAAAAATGTTGGATACACCAATGTTTATTGGTTTAAACAACAAAAGTTTAAATTTTTTTTTTAAATAATAGATCGAATTAGAATTTTATATATAAAAAATAAATACTAAAAGAATTTTTTTTTTCTTTTTTTAAAGTTCACTTAATTTGGATTAGTTGAAATGTTATTATTACATGAAAAATTATGTTTATTTAAAAGTTGGATACTGATGTGGTTTTATAAAGTGATGAATTGGAAGCTAAATGAGTCTCCACAGTTTTTTTTTTTTTTTTTTTTTTTTTTTTGTCTTCTTCTCTCTCACGTCCCACCTAATCTTCTGATATGCAATTTTACTAACTTTCGTTTTTTTTTGTTTGTGGCTTATCATATTGACACATGCACCTTAGCATAGAAGGAAAAAGATTAATGATTTTAAATATAAATATTTGACCAAAAAAAATGTGATTCTAGTTGAACGCAATTACATATATAATAATAATAAAGAATGGAGAAGATTACGGATGATGTTCCAGATAAGTATTATAAGTCATGTTTATTATAATCATGTTTCCTCTTCGATCGTATACTTGATATATTGTTCATATGATTATCATACATCATGTTTGTTCTTCCTATATTTTATCAAGCAAATCATCAACTGTATATTCATCCTTAACAAGCTTTAAGAATTGTCTTGAGATTGTAGGGCTGAGTAGTATTAACACTTCCACTCAACATTAGTTCTGCAAGTTGATTGTAGGCATCTTCACTTAAATGAGCCCATCAAAGAATACATAATCCTTGGGATTATCACACAATTCATACTCTTTTAATCGTCCCATCCCTCCACAGTTCAAAATTCCTCTGTATGGCCCAGACCCACAACATGCTACTTTCCCCTCCTTAAAACCTTCGCATCACAAGTTAATCACATCAAGTAAATTATCTTGTTACATAAATAAATCAATATTAACAAAAAAGAAATTACCAGTTAGACTGAGAGTGATTTAATGGTCACTTTTTTTCAAAAGTATCTAAAACGTAAGATTCAATTTTTACTATCCCATATATCAATAATTAGAAAATAATTTAATCAAGATACATGAAAAATTCTGAATATAAATTTTATTCAGACCCTGTATATCACCTTAATTTTATTTAAAGTTCAAAGGTAAATAATATTAGACATACATGCCATATTTGAAGGGTTGTCCATTCTTTCACTTATTGTACGGTAGAAATCAAGAATTGAATATTCAAATCCTTCTAACGCTCCTTCTAGATTCAAAAGGACACTAGAAAGTGCTGTATTGTGCAGATGTATTAAAACTGTAACTTCATCCAGGCAGCCACCACTGGCCTTTAGTGCCTTTACCATAGGTGAACAACCATAAGGCCCTACATTTACAAATCCAAATCTACTTCCTCCACTCTTATAAATTTCCTGAAACACACCAATTAAAACGAATAATTATTCATATATGCTATTATACAAAACCTGGAAAAAACCATATAAAAAAATAAATAATTTTAAGATAGGCCTAAAAGTATCAAACAAAGTGTTAAAATAATTGAATTGAAATCCGCTCATGTTAAATATAAAAATTAAGGAATTTATTTATGTCTTTTTCTATTCGATCTTTTAAGTTTCGAGCTTACCCCAAAGATTATGACGGAGTAACGTGATAATTCAAAATATTTTACCTTGATAACAGTCGTCATGTTGCCAATGACAATCCCAACGTACTCCTCTTTGGAGTGTGATTGAAACACAGTGGAGTTTGATTGAAACACAGTGGAGTTTGAGGTGAAAAATTCCAACGCTAAATAAGTAAAAGGCTTCTGATACCAATGTGTTGGTTTCAGCATTACCTAGCTTCTGCCTTAAATGTTGCTCCACATCCTTGAAATAATCAAGCTGAGTGTTAAGGTCTATCACCTATATATATACATGAGCCAAATCAGGTGCAAAATGTAAATATATACAATACATGGAACTACAGAAGAAAATAGACTAATTAATATGGGAATTAGATAAGATGAGATATATATGTATATACCATGCCTTGTCGAGTTTCAAGTAGAGCACCAGCTCCAGCAGATGCAAAGTTCACTCCATATGCATAAGAACTATTACCAGGCTGGAGATATGATGGAAGAAATGGTAACTTTACATGCTCGGCTACAAAATTAAGAAATATATACGTATATGCACAATTAATTAGAACAGAATTTTCCATCTTTTATATATTAATTATGTGGAAGAAAAAAAGCAGAGGATCGATCCAAGTCATACCAAGAAACTCAGGAATTAATCGACCATCAGAAAATCTCCCTGCAGGAGACGTAAAGAATGTTTCACCATATGGCCAAAAATTTGCCTGCAAAGCAACATTTTTTATGCAGTTATTGTTGCCAGCATCAAAAAATGAATCTCCTGAGATGAATAAGGCAGTATTAGTATGATTCTTTTTAGAACAAAGAACCCTTTTGCTGCAGCTTGTTGTTGGAATAAGAACAATACATGCAAAGAAAACCAAAAAATGAACATGAAAATTTAAACTTGCCATGTTAATTCTAATATATATATATATATATATATATATATATATGTCTATTAGTAAATTTCTCTGTTGCTCCTGGTTGGCAAAATCAATGAATTATTTGAAATAAGGCACACCCAAAAAAAAATGTTGTCAAGGTTGAAGTTAGAAAACAATATGAATCAATAAAAGAAATATTCACATGAACCTCAGGTTTATATATGCTTCAGTCTCCCCTGGCACCACAACTTCATGCTTGAAGCTACAAAATCTAACATGATCAGCGACCGCAACTGAGAAATGGGTTGGTGATTGACAGGCCAGAATAGTCAGTAGATTCAGGAAAAGTTAAAATTCTACGTTGAGAAGCCTCCTGCTTTACTGTGACCCGACCAATACCAGAAACATCCACAGGTATCTCTGGTAATGTTGCGTTTCGATCCAGATACTGCATCACTTGCCTCATTGTAGGCCTCGCTGCTGGCATAGGATGAGAACAAAGCATGCCCAGCTTCAAAACCAACTCCATTTCCTCCACTATGTACTCACCTTCCAATTTAGGATCACTTGTTTCAAGAATGGCACCTTCTCTCCAACATTCAAGAACCCAGTCAACCAGAATCATCTCGTCAGGTGGTCTCGCACTATCTACAGGCTTCCTTCCACAGGCCACTTCAAGCATCAACGTCCCAAATGCAAAAACATCACTGCTTGTAGTGGCCCTTCCTGTTCTTGAAACCTCTGGTGCAAGATACCCTATAGTTCCAACTACACTTGTTGTCTGAGGAGTTGCTCCATGATCATAAAATTTTGCTAGCCCAAAATCTCCTAACCTTCCATTAAGATCAGCATCGACCATAACATTGCTAGCCTTCACATCTCGGTGTAGAACAACTTGTTCCCACTCTTCGTGGAGGTAAAGAAGTGCAGATCCAACTCCTTTCAGGATCTGAAATCGCTGAACCCAGTTCAGGTTCGGCTTGTCATTGCGAAATAGGAACTTGTCAAGGCTTCCATTAGGCATGTAATCATATACTAGGAGCATTTCTCCTTTTCGCCGGCAATAGCCTAGGAGCTGCACCAGGTTTCTATGCCTTAGCTTCCCCATGCTAGCGATCTCGGCAACAAATTCTTTCATGCCTTGTTTGGAGTCATGGGAGACTTTCTTGACAGCAACTTGTGTACTGGAAGAAGGCAACACTCCTCTATAAACCTTTCCAAAGCCCCCATGTCCTAGCAATTCTTTGTCTTTGAATCCTTTGGTTGCTTCATAGAGATCCTTGTAAGAAAATCTATGAGGACCATACTCCTGTTCCCAATCTTCTCGCAGTTCTTGATATTTCTTTCTCCTCAATATGTAAACAGCTCCAGAGATGATTATTATCAGCAAAACACTTGCTGTTACCAATGAGACTATAATGGCCAAGTTTGATCTCTTACCTGATTCTCTTCTAGATGGAAGTAAGGGAAGCTTTGAGACATCAAGAGCTTGAGCCTGACCAGTTTTGTTGAAGCTCCATCCAAGAATATAATGATAGCTTGCCATGGAGCCAGTAGATGAAGAAAACCCAACATACATAGAATCTAGCAGAATTAGAGAAAGATCGATTCTCGTTGACAAGAGAGGCTTTTCAGGTTTGATGCTTGTTATAGGAGCTAGTGTTACATTGAATACCATCTCTGCTTCATCATAATCTATCCATGCCTGAATTGGGTTTCTGCTTATGAGCTGCAGGCTCTTATTAACCCTTTCCTCGTCCGAATAGTAGGCGGCCGGAGCTGAAACATTGGATGTCAAGCCATTCACATCGATTCCGACATGGTTGTTGTCGATGTCTCCAATAACTGACTCTATAGTATCAAATTCAACGGCAACAATATGGTTTGAACTCTTGCCATTCGATGAAGAATTAAAGAGTCCAAAGTATTCTGCAGCAGACGCCCCCGGAAACTCCATAGATGGGGAGATAGTGAAGACAAAGCCATGGCCACCAAGATCAGGACTCTGAGGATCAATGGCAAAAACGAAGCTGGTAGAAAATGAAAGTGACCGAGAATTATTGGATGAAGAGTCATTGAACTTGATAGGAAATTGAAAAAAAGCTCGACCAATTTCTAAGCGAGTGATATTTGTCAGCTCTAACAGACCATTTGGGTGCACTTTTGCTGAACCATTGAGTGTCAAGTTTGCAACAGTAAAGCCATGGTAGATGAACTGGTTTTCTAGTCCTTGAGCTAAGCCCAAGTGTTTCAGGAATATAGAAAGATAGAATACAAAATACAGCAATTTAAACACTGAAATCATATTTAAAGAACTATGATAAATAGAATGTTTATTGGTTTTTGCTCAATTAATTGGAAAAGAAAAATTTTTTTAAAAAAAAAGCATATGGGCATCAAACTTTATTTCACACTTAATCTTATGCTTTGATATTTAGACTGAAAATGTCTAGAAATCTCCTTCCAATTTCAAAAATTCAATATACTTTTCAAAGCTTCTGTATGGTCAAAGGAAATAATACTCTAGAATGGAGTACTTTTAAACTTGTTTTACTTATTCTTTTATTATAAGAATCAATTTTTATTATGGTGCAAATGTTAAAAAATTTGAATTTTTTTTAGTAAGTTCTAGAGTTTACAATTTATATATTTTATCTCTGTTACATGATTCTTCTAATTTGATTTGACTTGATTAAAAAAAATTTTATTATCAAATAAAAAAAATAATTTTATCTTTTTTACATGATTCAAATTGATCAAAGTTTTTATAGCTATCGATTATCAATATCAAAAATAATTATTTTAAAATAAATTTTGTTTAATAATAAAAGGGAAACGAATTAAAATTATTTTACTTACACCTTGCAATTTAAGAATTGATGAGAAGTCTTAATTAAGAAAATGATATCATTAGTTCATGCATGATATTAAGTGAGTAATCAAAACTATAGAAAATGATATCAGATGACCACTTGCACGCTATTTAAACCTTTATAAGTTAGCAAAAGTTTACTATATTAAAAGAAGAAAAAAGGCCATCCAATATACTTTGTCCAACAAAGAAAAATGATAGAATTTTCATAAGCGATTGATAAGGATTAAGATATTTTTGGTGTTTAAACTTTCTATAATTTAATAATTTAATTTTTTAACTATTTATAATAATTAAATATGGTAATTTGTAAAAAAATATAATAAAATATCTGTAGCAGGTTATATAATTAAAATATCAAAATATTCATGATAATGACTTATATTTGCCTTTTCTATCAAAAAATAATATTTTCTTTTTCTTTTTAAAAGAAGAAAAAATAATATTTTATTTTATTTGACTATATTAAAAGAAGAAAAAAGGCCATCAAAGGCCATCCAACATTCTTTGTACCACAAAGAAAAATGATAGAATTTTGATCAGCGATTGATAATGATAATTTTAGACAGATTAAGATAATTTCCGCGTTTAAAATAATAATAAAGTGTCAGGTTACATAATAAAAATGACTAAAATATTCATGATAATAATTTATATTTACCTTTTCTACCAAGAAAATAATATTTTATTTTTCTTTTTAAATTCATACTAAATCTAAAATTATATATTATCAAAAAAAATTAAAACCATTAATCCTATGCTAAAATTTTAATTTCATTAATTTTTCAAAAATATTAATTTCATTAAATTTTCTATTGTAAATTAAAGAGAAAGAAATAAAAATAAAAAAAACATATATAAAAATTTTTAATTTTACTTTTCCAGTAATTAAAAAATTTATGAATGATGATAGTTAAAATTATTCATTAAATATTTTTAATTTTTTGTTAACTAAAAATAATTAAAAGTTAAATTATAAATAAAAAATTAATTTAAAATGAAATTGTTATTATGTAAATAATAATAATAATAATAATAATAATAATATTATTATTATTATTATTATTAAATACATTTTTTTAGTTTTGGGGTAATAAGGCCTTTTGATTTTTGAAATACTATATTGTTGAAGGGCAATTTATTGATAACCTACTATATTCACTTTGTAACACCCTATACACTTAGTATTAATACACATCATGATATCTCATAAAATATTATTAATCATCCTTTTGTCACATGTAATTATTATACACACGTTTATACTTATTCGTACACGCATACAAATATTTTACATTAACTAATGGACATATGTATGCTACAAGGAGAGAGAGAGT